>BGPR01008170.1:19979-65644 GCA_013235015.1 Araneus ventricosus
GGAAATATTTTATTTAATTATGCAAATTTTTAATCTCTGTATAAATTAAATACTGTTTTAAAGCACCAAACTTTGATAATCATTTTACTTGTCTCCTTTGTTAAGTAAGTACAAAATAACCATTTAATTATGTAGTCACAAAACATATTTTAAATTTCGTGCTAGAAAACACGGCAAAACATGATTTTTACAGTTCAGAATCCTTATTCTCCCAAGAGATGGGAGTATTATAGGAGATTGTCGATTAACCGAGATCGGATTATCCGGGACGACCAATAAAAAAGGAAGCGCAGATTGCGGCCGTTGGAATAAGCGGGAAGACCTCATTCTTCTCAACTCTTCCTATTGTATTAGACTCATCCAGCCGACCTTGAGTCCAGCCAGACTTTAGTTAGACTGTTCTGAAAATGCGGATGAAGAAGCAGTGGAACAATGGATTAACGAAGATTCGGCATTGGAATGTTAAGATGCTTTAAGTGAGGATGCTATTTTCTCCCGTGTAACTTGTGGTTCAGAAGAAACAAGGAATTTCGAAAAATGTCCTGAAAGTGATGAAGAAAATCTTGTAACTCATCAAAAATTAAGGCATTGAGGCGTTACTTAATTACTTTGAGCAAGAAGATGAAAGCACACCTGCAGAAAAAATGATATTGAGAAATCTGCGTAGTATAATTCGTCGAAGAGTAAATGAAAAACAAAAACAGACTTCTATCATTTCATTCTTCACAAAACAGTGAGTTACACTACATCTCTGTTTTTCTTTTTAATTGAACGAATTGTAAATCTAAATAACATGAAAATTTCTTGTTAATTCTTTTTCTTTTGTATTAATTAAGCTATTAATATCTTATTGTATAATAATTTTACATTTTCCATCATTTTTCCAAAATTTTCCATGAAAATTTGCATAAATTGGATTATCCGGGATTTCGCTTATCCGGGTCAAAGCATTTCCCGACCATCCCGGTTAATCGAGAGTCTACTGTATTTAAAATGAGAAATTAGTTTCTCTGCAAACATTGCAAAAAACACCAAATTATGCCTAAACCTCTATTTTCTTGAGTCTAATTTGTTTAATTTCTATTCTCCTCATGTTCTGAAGAAACACGTGAGCTATTTTGGAACCGAACTCGTAATTTTGAATCACGATCAGATGAAGAGCGACACCTGAGCTGGCATCCCCCTCTCCAAGCTTCCGCAACACAACAGCGGACAGTAACATTCCAAATGCCGAATATGAGATATACACGGACGGATCCAGAATCGAAAATGAGACTGTATTCGCCGTGTGTATTCTCAAAGATGAAATTAATATCCAGAACTATCTATTTAAACTGAACACCTTCAACTCGGTATTCCAGGCAGAATTAGCCGCAATTGAATTCGCAGTCAACTGGGCTGTCAAAGAGAAAGTGAAAGTCAACATACATACTGATAGCCTCTCTTCGATATCTGTCATTAATATCGCAAATACCAGTTCTGAATTCGTTAACAAAGTAAAATCAAACATCTTTAAGGCAAAGAACATGGTCGGCCTTTCCTGGGTTAAAGCCCATGTGGGAATTCCTGGAAACGAATTGGCCATAACATCCGGTGAGAAATTTGTCATTCCTGCACCCTACTCCCACCTCAAATGCCTCCTAAAGAATTACATAATAAACAAATGGAATGAATATTGGAATAGCTATGATTCAGCTTCGGGAATTCGGGTGAGAGGCTACATTAATCAGGCAAGCCCAAATTTTTAAATCCATAATAAGTTTTTAATATATTTTCTCAGTGGGCATGGTCCATTCCCATCTTACCTTCATCGCTTTAAGTTCTTAGATTCTCCACACTGTATCTGCGGAATGTTGGGTGATGCAGATCATTATATCTTCTCCTGTTCCCTCACCAAAGAGCTCCATCTAATTAAACCCGCAGATGAACAGAAAAAAGCGTCGTTTAACAATCTCTTAACAAGTAAACAGGCTGTCACCAAAATGGAAATCGCTTTCAGGACCAGCAGGAACATTTGTGATACACTGACCCAGGAGAGAGATCATAACTGACTCCAATGATGTCTTGAGGTTCCGTGTTACTTCTATCTTATCATATTGAAAGACTGTTCTTATTCTTTTTACCTTTTATCAGTTTGCCAGGGACTTTTCACTTGACATCTCCTCTCAGGATTGGTTTTTATTTCACACTTTGTACAGTTCAGCTTTCTGTGCTCATGACTTCCCGCCTGAGGAGTCTTTCTTTTTTATTTTTATTATTTACATGATTTGAGCTTTTTAAGAAATACTTTTTATTTTTTATTTAATTTTTCACTGAATGATTTTTATAGGTTTATAGTGCTCTCCACTTGTTTATGCGTTTTTTTTTAACTTATTATACCCAGTCGGTTCCTTGGTGTGGGATTCTCTCGGCGCCCTAGGGTAGCTATTGGTCCATTAGCCCCGACAATAGATGACTGTTCCAATTCCCGAGTCTCTCCGGAGTTCTGGAAACCTGTTGCCACGTTGTCAATGCCCTAACGGTTGTTTAGATTTTTTCTGGGGGGGATGGGGCTATGCATTCTACTTTTTGACATTGTTTTCATTTTTAGCCTACAAAATTTCATTCCTTTTTCTCTCCCATTGGCCGTTTTTATCCTGTATAGGACATAAAGTAATTTTTAACTTGCGCAGTTTTACTCAAAAAAACATTCTGTAATTGATAATTTGATATTCCCTTATACGCGGGACGTGCATTACCGTTGGCTAACGGAATTTATTCCTCTCTATCTCAGAAGTAATTATTATTATTATTATTATTAATTTATGTATTTTTAATTCTATGTTTGGTACAGTTTTTATTTGTGTTTTGTGTGTCGTTTGATGTGTAATATTGTTTGTGTGTGTTTTATTTTTATACTATGGGGTTTCAATCTTTGACTTTTTTATATATCTGATTTTTACTGCTTTTTCTGTGTTTATTTGTTTGTTTCTTTTTCATTACTTATCTATTTTTATATATTTTTACTGTTCCTTGCTTGCCCGAGCAGTAAATCAAGCTATTTTCTCCCCACCGAGGTGGGTCGAACCATGTTTACACTCCCAACTCTCTTGTATTTAAAATTACTGCCCCTGTTCGGGCAATGCCTGTATCATCATATTGTACCCAATAAATCCCGTCCTCCACATGCTGGTGGAGCGGCTCTCTCCCCGCTGGTCCTCTACCGGCCTTACACCCTTTTTAGGTAGGCCGGGCCAGTGTGGGTATTTTTGCACCACACCAGCGAGAGGACTTTTAACTCACTACGTATGTTTTATCGTGCAACAGATTCTTTACACAACGGATCTTCTCTAGAATCAGGTTTTGAATCTGGAGCTTTCCGGCCCGAAACCGAGACAATACTACAAGCCTACCTCCTACATGACCTACCCGCTTCTTGATTATCGAAAACATAGAAAGAAATAGGATACTCTCTTTTACAATGGAATTTGGTACCCAGACCTAAATGAAAAACTATCACCAGAATTTTAATGAAGTTTTGGGGTTAAAAAATAGGATACTCTCTTTTGCAATAGAATTCAGTATCCAGACCTAAATAAAAAAACTATCACCAGAATTTTAATGAAGCTCTAGGGTGAAAAAATAGGATCCTCTCTTTTACAATGGAATTTGGTATCCAGACCTAAATGAAAAACTATCACCAGAATTTTAATGAAGTTTTCCCTGGTGAAAAATGTTTTTATGGCAGAATATTGAAAGTGTATGGCATAGATAAAACACGCCTCGTAAGCTCTATAAAGTTAATTACATTGCTAAAAAAAGAGACCAATGGAAATACCTTAACCTTTAAATTGGTAACCTTGTTTCCACCCTTCTTATTTTCAAAATTTGATTATTTTATTCTTGTATTTTTATTGCTTGACTGACGTGTATTTAGATGGATTTTATTGTTCTTTGGACTGGTGAGAGACCATGGGGTCTGTTTTTGATGCCTTCTGTGGGATTTTTAATGATATTTTACAAAAAGTTTTATTACCTCCTTCTTTTTAATGGTGCGTTGTGCTGAACTTGTGCTTGTGTTTTACTCATTTGGATGCATACTGTGGGCTCCTCCTTTTGAGTGTTTTGAATATTTTTAACATTGGTTCCAGATCTGGTGATAAAATTCAAACAAAATTCAATTAATTTATGGTTCTCTCCAAGTGTAATATCGATTCAGTGGCGTATTTTTTTCTTGTATGTTTTAGGTTACTTTAGTTATTTTGTTGTTGTCCCTTTTCGCAATGTTTGTAATGTTCTGTGCTGTGTTTGTAATGATTTTGTGTGTGTCATGTCCAGTGGCGAATCTAGGATTCGGATCTGGGGGAGGGGGCTGAGGGCATAAAAATTTTGTATCATCGTGACGAATGTCAAACCTCAAGGTTAAAGTAAACCAAAACACTTTAATTTTACAGACTTTATTCACCTGACAATAAGAATCATAAAGAACAACACAATACTTTCGATAATTTAAGAAAAATTACAATGAAATAATTAGCCAAAAAATGTCTTCGACCGCGTCAAAACTGCAAATACGATTGGAATGACTACAAAAGTTGGAAAATTTTCGAGCCTGTATAGCCAGAAAGCAATGTTGAAACGTTTTTATTATTCTTTTTAAAAGTGGGAAATTAAGAATAAACAGTTGTAATGATTTTACATAAAATCAAGAATTCTGGCTTGGCTCTGAGGGGGCTGTAGCCCGATAACCCCTCCTGCAATCGCCACTGGTCATGTCATATTGATATTCTTGTATTGCTTTTATATTTCCCACCTGTCTGCTAAAGGCCTTATGCACATTTCGGGTTGGCCGGACCGGTGTGGGTTTTAAATAAAAAAAAAAGAATACTTTAACCCTTTGCACTCCTATGTCCAGGTGGACTCGATATAATTTCTTTACCGCAAGTCCTATGTAGCATAAATCACCTCTAATAAACAAATAATAAAATTCTAAATTCACTTAAATATCCTTAACTCTTTCGGCCCTAATGGGCATATACGTCCCGGAGATCAGACTTCATTTCCTATTGGTAAATAAATCCCACTATTGCATGGGTTTTTTAATTTTAGTGTTCTTAAGAAATTAGGGAACAAATTATGATTAAAGAAACTTGCAAACACTTTTAGGTTGCAAATGGCGGACTTATGCTTTCGTTGCCTTTGTAACACGATTATTGTTACGAATCTGTAAAGTTGTTTTCCTGCCACGCTAATCTTATGGCAGGAAAGAGAGTTTTACAGATGTATCACTGGAATAGTCCCAGTCGACTATACTATTGGGACTTATTGTCCCAGGAGATTTCCAGGAAACGGGACAAATGAAAAACTTTGAACTCATGGTATACTTCTTTTGGTATGTCAACATGAAACTAATCTACTTTTCGTAGCTAAATTTTAATGATGTAAAAGTCGGGTCGAAAGGATTAATACTTATGAAATCGTATAGAATATACAGGATTTCCACTCTAAACGTAGCCAAATAGTTGTTATCTGAACTGTTACTGATAGGTTTATACTTCCATTTGAAAAATTGCTTTAAATGACGTAGATAATTATGTTTTATGCTTTTTGAGGATATAAAAATCTTTACGACATCTACGAGCTTTTTGAGGACAAAAATTTACGACATCTAAATTATTATGCATTTCCTCGATCCTATTAGTCGTATTTAATAAAATATTCTTGACACACTAACATTTTAAACAAAAAATAATTATACTCTTCGGTGACTGAAACGGACCGATTATGAAGCATGGAATATCGCCGTTTTAGACGACTTTACACCATTTCAATGGCCGCCTCGAGGAAAATCCACCAATCAACGAGCCTCGCTTTCCTGTCACGGTCATTGATTGGTTTAAAATTATAAAATTCAAAGCTTCATAACTCAGTCAGTTTTAGTCGCCGAAGAGTGGAATTTTCTTGTTTAAAATGCTAGCGTGTCAAGAATATTTTACTAAATATGAATAATAAAACCGGATAGCTGCATAAAAATTTGGATTTCGTAATTTTATCAGCAGTCCATTTATTGAGTCAAGCAACACAAAATAGAATTCTTCACGTCATTTAAAGCATTTTTCTAACTCTAAGAATATGCCTATCTCTAACGGCTTAGAAATGAACCCACGTTTATTGGGTCGCGTTTAGAGTAGCAACCCTGTATATCATATGAATAGAACACTATTTTAATGTTTCTCACTGTTGAGAGTCACCAGATGGCGCCATGAGCAATCTACCGGTAGTTCTGCAATGCCTATATGAGGCTAGAATTTGATGTCACATTTGCAATTGAATCTCAGTGTATGTTCAGTGTTGGGCGTTGCCTTTTTATTCTTGTTCAGTTTAAGCGAATTTCTTCTGTTTTTAAATATGATGCCATTTTTAACCTGTTGCAATAGACTGTTTGTTCTTTTATCTTCAATGTTCTTGCCTGAGATTAAATCCTACACTAAATAAAATTGTAATTGTTGTATTATATTTTTATTATAAGTTCGATATTTGTTATTATCTTCCTTAACACTTTTAGAAAACATATTTAAAGAATATATAGCTTGGGTACCGATGCAAATTCATTGACAAAAAGCTATGAAACGGACAAGCAGGCGTATAAATATTCGTATATATAAAATATAATTATAGAAAAACTAAGAAAAGATAAGAAAAAATTGTATGCAGCATAAACATATATTTTACTCCGGAAATCAGGTTGCTCGGCTTTCACAGCCACTTTCAGCTCATATTGGAGTTAATTCATGCCTGTGGGATTATATCAAACACGCTGCGCCAATCTAACTTCGGAATTTATTGCGCCTCTTGTAGCAGAAAAAAGACAATTATTCATTTTAAGTTTTTGAACGCATGTTTTCCTCAATCTTGTTTAAGCTGGGCATTCACGATCACTCCACATCGCGCAAATTGGGTCGCACCGCGCCAAACCCGGTCGTCAATGCGAAAATCCGCTGAGAATTGGTGTGGTGTGGCTAGGGTTGCCATACGTCCCGTTTATACGGGTCTGTCACCGTATTTCACTACTCAGTACCGTATTACTATTTGTCCCGTTTTTTCCCTTATATTGATCAGATGTAATAAAGTTATACGAATACCTATTTGCCATTCCAGCCCACAATGCAAATGTGAAGAGAATATTTTCCGGTACTTACGTATTAACGCCATCGAGGCTACAGATTTGGCGGTTTTTAAGTGCCACCAATTTGGCGGTTTTTGTAAACAAGAGTGCTCTTTATTGGCGCATTACCGCCAATCTGTAGCCTCGGTGGCGTTAATACGTAAGTACCTATTTTCCCTACTGTCAACTCAATGGTCGGACGAAAGAAACAGTTTTTCAGTGGAGACAAAGAACTGGAGCAATTTTAATTTGTCATTACAGTTTAAAAATGACTCGCGCCGAATTTTATAATTATGTGAACAAAAAAAAAAATGATATAATCAAGAAAGCAAAATCAATTTAAAAAATGACTGGGATAAGAAAGGATTAACCTGGAATCTTTTTTTATTATTCGTCGTGATTTATATGTAAAGAAGATGCATTACTGAAACATATTTTTTGTTTTTGCAAGCTTTCAACGTTTATTAGATATCGAGTTAGAAGAAGTATTCAGATATCATTTTTGATCGACTACACTAAGTCATCAATGGTATCATGACCTGGAAGAAATAAGAGCATTATTTTAGTCACAGGGAGTGGTAGATGAAGCTAAAAAACTTGTCGAACTCATTGATGGAAAAGTTTAAATATTCAGCTAGACGAAATTTCGAGAGTCGTGTTTTCTTAAAGGCATGATTTTTTTCACCCTTTTCAATTTTCTGAGAATATAATTGTCGTCCTTTTCGATGGCACATGGAGGTTACTTATTCTTGTTTCAACTCATGGGTAGTAAGTTGAAGTAAATCGTATGTGTAGTGATTGAATTTGACAGAAAAGTGAACTGTTTAAAGTGTAATTAGATTTCCCACTGATTTTGTACGGAAAGAAAAGTGATATTAAGATGTTTTCACCGGTGCAAAATTTGTGCTTACCATAAGACAAATATTAAAAAACGATGTATGTGGCTAGTTCAGATGGACTTAAAACTAATGCTCTAGGTTTGGTTTAGTTATATTAACGTCCCGTTTTGAAGCAACACGAGGGCTATTTTGGGACGGACCTCGTAATTTTGAACCTTGATCAGGTGACGAGGAAGACACCGACATAAAGTAATTTTTAACTTGCGCAGTTTTACTCAAAAAAACATTCTGTAACTGATATTCCCTTCTACGCGAGACGTGCATTACCGTTGACTAACGGAATTTATTCCTCTCTATCTCAGAAGTAATTATTATTATTATTATTAATTTATGTATTTTTAATTCTATATTTGGTATAGTTTTTATTTGTGTTTTGTGTGTCGTTTGATGTGTAATATTGTTTGTGTATGTTTTGTTTCTATACTATGGGGTTTCAATATTTGACTTTTTTATATATCTGATTTTTACAGCTTTTTCTGTGTTCATTTGTTTGTTTCTTTTTCAGTACTTGTCTATTTTTATATATTTTTACTGTTCCTTGTTTGCCCGAGCAGTAATTCAAGCTATTTTCTCCCCACTGAGGTGGGTCGAACCATATTTACACTCCCAACTCTCTTGTATTTAAAATTACTGCCCCTGTTCGGGCAATGCCTGTATCATCTTATTGTACCCAATAAATCCCGTCCTCCACATGCTGGTGGAGCTCTCCCCGCTGGTCCTCGACCGGCCTTACACCCTTTTTGGGTAGGCCGGGCCAGTGTGGGTATTTTTGCACTACACCAACAGGAGGACATTTGATCCCCTATGTATGATTTAACGTGCAACAGGGCCAATACACGATGGATCTTCAGTGGAATCGGGTCTCGAACCTGGAGCCCTCCAGCCTCGAAGTTGGGACCTTACCACTAGGCCACCGCGACCTCACTATTCATCTAAACGGGCCGCCGTCAGTTCTGGTGATTCATCTACCAATCTAGGATAAATAGTTGTTTACTTAAAATACAAGGATGTTGCTTATAGTTCCCTGGTATAATTTCATTATATTCAGGAATTAGGTACAAAATATCTTACAACTGATTGTTTAATATGTTTGAAGTGCAGCAAACTTCATATCTGGCTCTCAAATTTAAAACGTTATGCTACTAGAGATAAAGTAGCTTTTTAAAATTGCATTCTCTTGAAAAGTATATTTTCCAACACTGCTAGTTTCTAAGCTTACGAGCCGACACTTCTCATGGAGGTATAAAACGTGGAGATTCATCAAAATCTCGAGTTCGAATTTTTACGATTCTATTTTTTGACGATTACAAGATTTCCTCTTTGTATACTTCGTATTCGAGAAAGTAAAAATGCCATAGAAAAAATAATTTTTTGGACTTTTAGATGGATTAAAAAGTTTTGTGCTGTAACTGTAGTGACACACATTCACCTTTATTATTAGTAGAGATTGTACACAAAAGCAAATAGGTGTCTGTTCGCACTCTACAGGGCATAATGTTCAAGCTGCCAGATTTGTCTCAAACAAACTTTAGTGGGTGGGAATGGGCACGTTTTTACAATTTAAATTAAAATTTTCATTAATTAAACACAAAGCGAAATGTTGATATTTTCCCGCAATAATTTCCGAAAATATTAAAGGACAAAAATGATTCTTACACGATCTTAAAATTTTTAAAAAATGATCTTTTGAATGGTCCTAATTTATCTGCTGTACAATCTTTCTTTATTTTTAATGATGTTGGAATGAAGTTCAAATTGTCTGCATTTTTGCTTTAAATATTTTATCGCATCCCTTTCTTCCAATATTTAAAACTAATGTATAAAGATACTGCATATTTTTGCGTATTGAGAAGTGTCTTTGTATGTATGCTTTAATTTTTTTTTTCGCTTTGAGATAATAAAGTTAAGGTTAAACTTCAGAAGAGAGCAGTGATTAAATATTTTTTAAATTCGTTCCATTTCTAAACACTGATTAACGTTCTTTTATCTTGAAATATTGCTTTCTCATCGTAGTGGGTTGACTTTTTTGAATGGAATTAGTGAGAAAAATAATTTGACTATATTACGTAAATTATGAAACACTGTCGGTAAAAAATTTGAACTCGCATCTTTAAAATGGATAGAAAAAATGTAGAAATCTTTCTTTTTTATGTCCTACTCTTTGCCAACTAAAAGCAAGAATACCACTTTTCCTCCAATTATTTGTTACGAAAACAACAGCAGAAACCGCCCAATAACGTTCTATGTAATAGTATATCTCCTTACATACCCTCAAGCAGCACAGAGTTGTTAGTGAAGAGTCTATTCATTATCTTTTCCTTCTCCACACTGATGTAACTATGGTCTAATAGCCATAACCAAACACATAAATCTAAGAAAAGCCGTCATTGTGTGAACTGCCCTGTTTGCGTTTTATTCATCAAATTGAGCTGACTGTATTGATTATTTAAATATATAATTTTTTACAATACATACAGGTTGTTTCAATATATACAGATTTAATTTCGGTAGATGCTACCTTTGGCAAGTTCAGTATGCTCATGCAAGAGCTACAATAGTAATAAAATTGAACATAGTGACTGCGATGTCACACATGAACTAAATGCGTTGCGAAATACTAAAACAATCTTGAATACGTATAATCCAAGCGTTACTCATGTGGTAGAGTAGATATGCGTTTCAATATATAATAAAAAAATGATGTGATAATACATGGGCGAGCTGCGATGCTCATACCACATGCAAACATGAAAACCAAACAACTTCAACTAACTCTGACAGATATGCAATATGGCGGCTTCAAAGGGTTGCTATAAATTGGAAAAGGAGCCAAACTTGTAGTTGGCGCGAACATGCCCTTTTCACAGATGTTTGAATTACATGATTTTTTTTTTGCCCTCCCTCCCCCTTTAATGGCTTTAGTGATCCTGATTTTTTCCCCTTATACTTTAGAAGATGAGAGATATAGCTTATTACGAGACTGATCCATCGGTCTTACGACAGTGAAATGCAACTTCAAGAACAGTGATAATTTCTAAAATACATTCCGTAGCCAATTCTCTGAGTAGTGATCTCAATTTTTTATAGGCCGCGGTGGCCTAGTGGTAAGGTCTCGGCTTTGGGGCCGCATATTTACAAACCCTACCCTGATAGAACTGAGGCAGGAAATCGGACAATATGATTGGCTCGCTTCGCCGAGAGCCGATGACGTCGTTCTTTGCTCTCGTGCGTGTACTTTTCATTACTATAATATTTTACAGTGTGGGATGTTTTATTTTTTATGATATTTTAAAAAATAATTTCATTTTTAAAAATATTACAACCCACGGAAGAATGTTTTCTGTGCTCAACTGTGGGATAACGGAGAGGAAAAGTAGGACGACTCTTTTTTTCTTATGATTGCCGTACGCTACGTGCGAGAGCTGAAAACGACGTCACTGCTCCTCGTAGCCAATGATATTGACTGATTTCCTGCCTCAGTTCTATCAGGGTAGGGTTTGTAAATATGCTTTGGGGCCGGAGGGTTCCAGGTTCGAAACCCGATTCCACTGAAGATCCGCCGTGTATGGGGCCTGCTGCACGTTAAATCATACGTAGTGGCCAAACGTCCTCCCGTTGGTGTGGCGTGGAAGTTTGGAGAGGGGGTGCCAGCTCAGGTGTCGTCCTCGTTATCTGACCGAGTTTCAAAATTACGAGGTCCGTCCCAAAATATCCCTCGTGTTGCTTCAAAAACGGGACGTTAATATAACTAAACTTCAACTTCACAATTTTTATATAATGAAGGATGTCGCCCCCTTCTTCCAACTTGTCGAGATCTCGGAGAGCAATAAAATCTGACTGCTCCCGGTGTTCTCCGGACCTGCCAGAAGTTGTGTGTTTGTAAAATAAAACTATTTTCTATTTTGTTTATTCGAAAAAACACAGTTTCCTCCTTTTTTAGGCCTACTACTGTAGTGATAGGCAACGCAAATGTTCCGCCAATTTATTTAATATGCGTTTTAAAAAACAGAATTTTATATGGTCTTTTCAAAATAATACTAAAAAATATGTAAATTTTATTTTTCTCCTGAAAATGCACCCCATGGCTGTTGTGCCCTAGGCCTGGCTTCGGTTGGCCTTATGGGAAATCTCGCCCTGGCCCCGACCAATCAACTCTTTGAAAATACGAATTACGAACTTTGAACTTCTCACTGAGGACTATTGAGGAAAAATTATTATTCACTAAAATCTTCTGAATAAATATGCCAACCTAGGAACGGAAACTGATCAGTGAATCTCTCATTTTCTATCCTCGCACTGAAGGTAATCCTCAGGCGGGGATTTCGAAGAAGATGACTAAATATTAGACACCAACATTTGTTTTCACATTTTTCAGTTTCGATTTTGGAGCACGTAAATAAAAAAAATTTTTGAATATCTCTCAAAGCAAGTTCTTCGTGAAGCTAGTTGAAATCTAGTTTAACATGACCCTTAAGTTTGTCTCCAATACGCCAACCCATTTGGGGACCCAACCATGACCGCTTTAATCGCCAAATTTGGAAGCCAAATGGGTTGGCATATTGGCGACAGACTCAAGTCGTATATTAAGCTAGATTCTAAACCAAAGAGCCAATGAGAATTGCATGAAAAGTTATTTTCATCACGCAATCTTTCAATAAAAGAATAAAATAACAAAATCTTTCATAATTTTTTAATTGCTGCCAAAAAACATTACCGGATTAAGGAAAACAAATACCCGTCAAAGCAACATTTTGTTTTTCTCCCTATTTAATTACTTTGATAAACTGGCTTGTTAATGTATATTTTTTTTTCTGAAATTAAATTGGAACTGGTTTTCATAAATTAAAAAAATGCAGTCACATGAAAAACTATAATTGTGTCGCATATAATGAAGAAACTTGTCAAAATTATTGCAATAAAAGGAAAATTTTTTTAAATTAGGAACAATCCAGAGTACTTAATTTCATTCTTAAATCAGCTTGTCTGCTCTCACATATTATGACTCACAGATGAAATATAACCTTTACATTTAGTCCTACCAATTCCAAGCGAGATACATGTTCGGCGATTACGTTCTTCAAGAGTGAGTCAACATCTCCGTCATTTATACCAAAAATATTTATGATCACTTTCTTTAAAGATTCGGGTCGAATTTCCAGCCAAGATTCCAGCAAGACATCTATGCCATTGGCGGCATAAACTATGCATAACTGTAAGTGTTCGATTTTATTGCAAGCCAGGAGAAATGGGTTGAAAGTGGAGGCTAAGTCAGGTATAGGCAGCTTCCATCCTAAATGTAAATAAACCAAATTGTCGTTGATATTGCATGCAAGAAGATGGTCAAATAAAACATCAATTTCTATGAGGGAAGGATGAAGCAGCTGAGAGATAGAATCATAATATACGTAATTCAGCCGCGTAATTGGCATGTTTGTCACAATTAAGAATTCCAACTCTTGGCGTGATGGTGAATCACTTCTGAAAGTGAATTCTATTTGCAGATCAGGGAATAGCTCTTTCAGAAGCCTCCAGTCGGTTGATGTTAACCCTCGAAGATCTTCCATTTTCGTGGTACCACTATTGTAATACAAGATTATCTTCGAAAATACTCGAGTTTGGAAATTTTCATAAGTTTTAATGGCATCCAACTGACGTGCGAACATGTTCTCGAAAATCAATGAATAATCTGTTTCAAGAGTTTTTAAACTTGGGAGGTCCATGAACGTAAATTGGCTTTGCGCAACAATTGAGTCCTGTTCCTCATCCCTAGACTTACGACGAAGGAATTTTCGAATCGCGAGATGTGTGAGGGACTCCCTGTTGTTTTCAATTAGCACTTTCATAAGTTCCACGCATTCTTGGGATCTAAATAAGCAGCGATGGAACTCGACTCTTCTCAGATGATGTTGCGATGCCAGAAAGTTTTGAATTGCTCTACATATATCGTCATATGTCTGAGGATCTGTGTGCGTGAAGCACCCCTGTAAATCAAGGAAGCTGACTGAGAGAAGTTGCGAGTTGTTGGTCAAGATCAAGAATTCCGTGAAATGTTGGCACCAAGTGTTAATCAAACTCTGTTTGAATGTATGAAGGTACTTGATTTCCACATGTCGGAACATGCTGCTATATTTTCGCACAAATTTCATAACCGGGCAGGTTTTTCTAGACAGCTGTGACTCTGTCAAAGCGAATCTGAATGTTTTCCAAACTGAAGGGGACCCATACCCTTCAGACCAATTACGACAGACCAGTGACATATTAAATTGATCTTCGCGGTTTAGAAAAAAATAAATCCTTTCTAACGCAGTGGACGGTAAATAGGTCCATGCCCCCTGCGTATCTTCTGTTTCGTTTGATATTGGAATTTTTTGAAGTAGGTTAGGTACTATTTTCGTAAATTTCTTTCGTGAATCCATCTGCTAAAAAAATTTTGTGTGTGAATAACGCATTACTAACTTCTAAGAAAACAATGTTTCATATTATGCCAATCGAAATTTCAACTAATGTTTAATTTAACTCACGTGGTGTTATAAAAAATTTACGAATTTGCCAGTTTTAACATTGAGCTCAAATCTAGCACTTTTATGACTGTTAATGAACATTATGTCAGTAGTATACAGCTTAAAATACATTAAAATGATATTATTACGTTATATTGAACTGTTTTATTGAATATAAATTCATGGGAGAGTATCCTTGTGTTGTAATTCATCTCGAAATATTATATTTGACTATTTAGTGAATGGTTTGTAAATCTCTGTATCCAATTTATAAACATTATTATGTCAAAAACTATATGTAGCTAGTGCATGCAACTCAAATCAAAAGGCGGGAAATGTAAAGTCATCGTGGCTAGGCAACGAAAAATTTATTTATTGAGTTACCTTTTACTTTTGTTATTTCTACAAAGAGAGGCATACCGTATATCCTTGAGTTTCCTCTGAATATTGAAGGCTCTAAAAGGAATGCTATGAGATCGTAGGTGGATTTAGATATCGAAAGAAAAGTTAAATAGATTAGTTTTATTTATATACTAGCTGATATCCCCGGCGCTGCTCGGGATAAAAATATTTTCAAGTTCAAGTACTTATAACACTTTCAATTTAATAAAAGTGTTTTTCGCCGAAGAGTCTTTCTTAGATTTTCGTTAACCAACTGACCCTTTAGACCAGCAGTGAAACACCTCCTTAGTTTGAACCACCTCCTTCGTACTCCATTTTCCCCTCACCATCATTGCTACGGCAACAGCAGAAACTCTTTCATATCTTATATTTTGACGTAGACTTACGTCTCTTCATAGTGGTCTAATGGTGTGTCGAGAAAGGAAAAAATTATGACGATTTTCGTGATATTTTTAAACGATTATAGCTCCTCATAGAGAGTTTTAGTTTCATTTAACAGCGAAAGGTTGACATGAAGATTGCAAAAATAATTTTAGAATTTGGAATTACGGTTTAGTTACAGTCGAGTTCCAAAGTTGATGAAAATCACGAAGAATTTTGATGACGTCGCAGCGACCGATGCGCGCGCACGCATCGGTTGTGAGCTGCATATTAACTGGATTTTAACAGATCAATAATTAATTCATTTCAGATTAATTAATTCATTCAAATTAATTCCTTCATTCAGATTAATTCATTTAACAGAGAAAGGTCATAGAGCATAGGTCAAAGTCACATAGAGCTACTTCAGTGACAGAAAGTCACAGTTGAGTAATCGATTAATTAATTGTCCTTAATTAATTATTATTAACAATTGTTGATTTAATTGAGCTGTCCTTCCCATCTATTTAATTGAGTTTAGTTGGTTTTAGTTTCATTTAACTGAGAAAGGTCAAAGTCACATAGAGCTACTTTAATCACTTAGAACATAGTCACATAGAAGACACAGAAAAACACAGTTGAGTAAGGTAAGTAAGTCTAGGCCCCTCAATCCCAGCGGCCATTTCGCAGAGACAGCCTCCCGTCGATATTTGTTTGCCATTATCTGGAGAACAATTCTCTTATCTTTAGTGTTTTTGTCACTGACCGAAAAAACCTCATATTGTTCTTTCTTTTTCACCTTAGGCCCTCTCCCTCCGGTAGGAAGTGGGATCAACAATCTCGAAGGATTTTACACACTCATTATGATCATTATAAAATTTGTAATATTAAATGAAGCACCAGGTAAAGAGAGTAATTAACATCATTGTGTTGTGGTGCAAACATATTGAAAGAGGCATATGCTACCAAATAAAAGCTAAATAAAATTTCTGTGCCTTTCTGTTAACATTCAAAGAAAACAGTAATTTCATCATAACTTTCACAATGGTAAAAATACCGGAATGAAGAATTTTGATAAAACGATCTATGGTTTGAATTTTATTACAATAACAGAAAGTATTGTTACAAATTGTGTATGCAATAAATTTGAAATGTTTATTAAATTAATAAAAAGAACGAATAAAATTTAATTTGAACTCATTGAAAAGATAATTTTCTGCTCTTTAAGATGGTATGTAAATAATCTAAGTGCAATATATTTTTTCTGAAATTATTGACGAAACACTGAGATAGAACGCCGAAAATTGGCTTAATTTCCGTTATTTAAAGTTTGAAAAAGTAGAATTAATCTAGAAACGGACCCCAGAATGGCATGTGGAAATTTCTTGTCAAGACTATTCGCCGTTTAGGAGGAGTTCTTGCTACAGATTAGACCGTTAGGACATCTTTTTTTTCCTCCCTTTTTCCTCTTTCCTACGATAGGAACTGGACTAAGTAGCCTTGAAGGTTTAGCACACACTCATTAGGATCAGTTTAAAATTTATGAAAATTAAACAAAACATCGAGAGCATAATTCACTAATGTCATTGGATCACTGTGCAACCGTATTAAAAGCTGTTCATGCTACGACAACCAGAAACCGGAAGTGAAAAGTCTACTCTGTTGTTTATGCTCAAAGAAAGCAATATTTTCTTATATTAATTTTAACACTGGCAAAAGCCCGCGCGCGAAACAGTAATTTGGCTTAAATTTATTTCTATAAGAATAAAAAGTTTTGTTAGAAATTGCGTTAAAAATATTTTTTAAACCTTTATAACAATCAGAGAAAACACTTCATCGCAATGGAATTAATATCATTATAAAGATAATTTTCAGCTCTTTAAAATGGCGTAAAAATAATTGTTGTCTAATAAATATTTCAGAAATTATTGGCAAAAAACGTCTAAGCATTAGGCTTAACAGCGGCTAATTTTTGTTAGTTAATTAAATATCTTAAGAACTAATTAACGCTGTAAGTTCAAAATAGCACCGTTGACCTAGAAATGTTCTCTAGAATGTCGTGTGCAAATTTCATGTCGCTACGGTACACTGTTTAGGAGGAGTTCTTGTGACCGACAGACAGACGGACGGACAGACAGATACATGTATTTTCTGCTTTATATTATAGATTTACTAGCCGTTGTATCGCTGCTCCGCACGCGTTTGTCTGTTATATACATATGAAAGAAAAAGAAAAAATCATATGCTTTTATATAGCAGAGTTTTCGAGTTTTAATATACAACCACTTAAGTGGTTTTAGTACCCTCAATCCTAACTAATAATAATTAATTACTACTTTAAAGGTTTCGAAGAAACGACATTTTTTATCTCACCATTTGGAGCATATATGTAAAGTTGGCTTGGAGTTTTCATTCCAGAACATGCCATGGGAGAAACAAACATGATAAAATTATATGTTTGAATGATAAGTTTTCAATTTGTTGGGCAATAGCCTCATCAGACCTTTTGCTTGTATTTCTTTTAGGATTCTCAGTGTGAGTAAAACCAGAGATAAGTGTAACGGAGAATGTGCTATGCGGTCACCATCCAAAAGACTGATAGCTATTCTTGATTGAGCAAGGGCTAAAGCTACACAGTGCTGTCCAAAATTTTAGAACGCTAATGAAAATTGTACACTTTTTATTATAGAAAATAAATTTATTTATTTTATATCCCAAATATATTAATTTTATTATTAATTCAATTTTATTTATTAGAAAAAGCTTCGAATAACTCAAATTTTATCGCAGAATAAGTCAGAAATGAGATCCTAGGTGGATTTAGATATCGAAAGAAAAGTTAAATAGATTATTAGTTTTATTTATATATTTATTTATATGAATATTTAGTTCCGTAGTGCCTATGCACGAGTCGTTCTTGGCTGGATGGCTCATCAAGTTGTCTGAGATTTTTACCCTTTCAGCTACATACCCCTATCCAGTACAAATTCAATAGAAATTACTCTAAAACTATGCAGTAATCGTAGATACGTGCCACGAGAACCATTGCAATAGATAGTTTCCTTTTAAGGAATCTAATAAAACTTTTATTTTAGTTTTGGTGAATATTGCTTCGAAAAACATAGAAATACGCTTATTATAGTACAGTCGACGCTCGTTATAACGAACACACATTATAAAGACCATTCCATTATAATGACCAGTGATAAAATCCCCAACTGTGTTTCCCTATGCACTATGTTATTTTATTAACAGAACGTTATTTATCATCTTTAACTGAAATGGAAAATTGTGTTTTGATAAACAACCATTTCTGGTTTTTTTCTTTAGAAAATAAATATTTTATAAGTATATAACACCCTTTATTTTCTACTTTAAAATCTGTTTTAGAAATATATTTTTAATTGATAAAATTTTGTTTTTAATACCAATGATAAAAAATAAGTTGAGTATTTAGTTGGAAACTCTTTAAAAATCGCCTATTTATATGGAACTGCTGAGCGTGCATGTGTACAGTTTTTAATTATATCCACTATAGCGACCACTCGTTATAAAGACCTTTTGCTGTGGAACGCAGAGGGTCGTTATAACGAGCGTCGACTGTATATATGTTCTTAAATTTTTGGAACCTAATCGTTTTTGGTGTTAGTTTCTGGCTTTATATAAAACGGATTCGTATAGCTTGGCCTTTTTTACAAAGACAAAATTGTTATAGGGAAATACTAGCCGCATTCGATGACTAACTGTTCGCCTACAACATTCAGAGCTCATAGATATACTTGAAAAGTGTCAAAATCAGTCCGATTGTTGAAGCTGGGAGATTTTGCAATATATCTTGAAATGGAGGTGGTGGGGTGGGACAAGCAATCAATGATGACCTGTCTACTTTTCACGAACCTTCACTTAAAATAAAAATCGGCGACATCTGTCCGGTGGTTGAGGTTAGAGGACTCTTTCTTTGGTTTTGAGAATTATTTTAAATATATAAATGAAATATATATAAATATATACATATTCTACTAAAAACTTACACTACACTCTGTTTCAAAAGTTTATAGACTCTAGTAAAATATTTGTTTTAGCAAAACAGAAAGGCATACAAACACCAATTATAAATATGTTTATTCAAACCATATGCGACTTGCATTCAACGAAATATTTAGAAAAAATAACAATTTATATTTCAATTATATAACAAAATGGAAATATTAGGTGTCCCAAAAGTTTATAGAATATATGACATTTCAACCAAAGGTGCTCAATACAATGTTCTTAATAGTTTAAAGTCTTTCCATTTTTCAGTATGACATCGTATACAAGTTTTTCCATCGACATAATTAAAGTTTGTAATATCTCTGGTTCCAAGTTGTACCATGCACTCTCAATGGATGTCTTCAAGGCATTCACTGAATAAACAATCCTCCATTCCCATATACCTTCCGAGATATAATGCCCCACACATTTAGATCAGGGTTCATCGTTAACCACTCAAGAACAGTAACATTTTTCGAGTTTAAATATTTTTCGTAGCATTGGAGGTATGGATGGCAGCATTATCATGCTGATATTCTCAATTTCGTACCCCTATGTTTTCTGCAAATGGCATAAGATGATTTTCTAGTGATTCTATGTATTCAGGAGAATTCTGTCGGCCATCTAAAAAGGTCAAACCCACTTTACCCTTGAAACCGAAAGCCGCCAACACCGCCACAGATCCACCACCACTTTGCCTATTGAAAAGGCTCCTGGACTCTTTTCGTAAATCATGCCAATATTTTATATTCCCGTCAGGTCCATCGAGGTTCCATTTTTTTCATCACTGAAAGGGACAGCCATCCATTTGTCATCATATGATATATGATTACGAGCCCATTGTAATATCTTACTGATGTGAAGCTTTGAGAGTGGTAATCTGCTAGTCATTTTTGCGTGAAACATTATAACCAGATTCTATAATTCGTCTACGAACAGTGTTCTTGGTGATTTGGAACAGGGAAGCCCTAGTAATTTCGCGAACCGACATTTTCTGACTTGAAGCCATTCTTTGTATCCGTCTATCACGGCGAATATCCGTCACACGTTGTCTTCCCGAACGAGGTTTTGGCTCATATAGCGTTTTACGAGTTAATACACAATAAATCATACTTTTAGAACGATTTAAAAGTTTCCATATTTCCTTAACAGTCTTACCAAGCAATTTCAAACGCAGAATTTTACTCACTTCTTCATTAGAGAGCTGCGAAGCTTTAGGCATCTCGAAACGCAGAACAAACGACCGCTTTCCTTTTCTTAAACGTATTTATTAAGACTCCGAATCGACGTCAGGATACCGATACCATATTTGCATAAAATTGCATCTGTCTATAAACTTTTGTGACAGGTTATTTCTGTTTATTCTAAGATTTAAAAATTGGCATTAAATATACGGGGTAGAACTGCTGTATTTTCAATATAATAGACATAACATATCTATACAGTAAGTTGCATCGAAATACATCATATACAAAAAAAAATAGAGGCAAAATACAAGATTCTATAAACTTTTGGGACAGAGTGCATATGATCAAAAGTATCCGGACACTTTCGGTTTTCACATTTTGTAGAATTTCTCCGGAAAGGCTAAACCAACTGCCCTTGAACTTCGACCATGTAAAGAATAGACTCTAACTCACGTTTTACAGTGAAGATTCGGTCACGAGATCATTTAGGGGACATACCAGAAATTGATGAAGAAGAAAAAATCTGGGCTCACCCCGTTCCATAGAAAGCTGAGAATTATTTGCAAATTTCATCAATGGTTATGCTTAACATGCACATTGCTTACATGCATTTTCGTAAAAGTAGCAAGTATAGTCTGGAAGATATAAAGGTTTTCTTAAAAAATCCCAGATTTTTCCGCATGGTTTTTGCTTATAACATGTAGAGTTTTCCACCAAATTTTACGAAACTTACAAGTGACAATATGTTATACGTACAAAATCTCTTCACTGCAATGGCCAATATTTTTCTAAATCTTAATGGCATTCGAGTGGAATTTATATATAAGATGCGCTATATGTCCGGCTTTGACTTTGTGAAAGAAAAAATATAAGCTATGTCTCGCGCATAAGCAGTAAAAAATTATTTACTACAATTCGTATTTCCTCTAATATTCAAAGAATGTATTTCAAGTTTTTACACAATGCTTTTCTAACGTATTGCCACTTTTTCAGTAAATCTCGTATAGTTTACTAGAAAACTCTAAATGTTAAGTAGAGATGGAAAGTGAAAAGTGTTAACTCGCCGAGCACGTTAACAAATTATTCCTTCAAAACCTATCTTCCTAAAAAGTAACTCTTCCAAACGTCACAGAAAATTCGGATAAATGCTTTAAGGTCATTAGCATGATTGTAGGAGAGTTAAATTGAATTATGAGGTAAAACTTTAACATGAAATAATACGTACTTAAAAAAGTATTAAATACACGTATAATTGTATTAAATGTAGTAAAAAAAATTTCCAAAAATACTAAATATGTCGGAAAAAGTTTTAGCATTAAGTGCTTAATTATCAACTCTAAATTCAAAGCATCGTTTAATTAATTAAAATTAGATTAATTAAAATTCTGATTTGTTATCTGAACACATATTGCACTGAGAGCGACAAAATAGGATACATCAATACTTTTTCCAAATCATTCAACCCGTTTACTAAATCCTCACAAAAGAGGTATTTTACAAGCAGACGAAAAACAGTTTTATTGTTTTATTTTCTTGACACTAGTTTCGTACAAATAAACTTCTGCATGGACGAATCGGATTATAAAAAAAATAAACATCATATTTTCTCGAGTAGAACTTGGAATGAAAAGTCAGGAGATTAAATTTCAAGGCTTGCCGATTACTGAAAACTATGCGAAATTCTCAGGACGATTTCAATATTACACTGACCTTTAATAATGTTTACAACTCACTTCGAGGTTCTTTCCTGCAAATCATTTAACCTTCAGTCTTACTTCGAAACTCGAATCACAGATGGCGCTGCGTTCGAACTTGGCAAACGAACCGCGAAATTCTCTTTGTTTACTCTAGATTTTTTTCCCTTCTATCTGCTCTTGGAGTTCTTTCTCCCCCAGACTTGACAGTAGAGTAAGATCAGAGGGTTAACTTATGGTTTTGCTTATCAGTTATTTTGCAAAAGCACGTGGTTTTTACAGCACATACAATCAACAGTTAATTTACAGAGAGGATTGTCTGATTGTGCATCTGTTAAAAAGTTTTTAAAAGTGCAGGTTTTTAAAACTCGGCTGTTAATTTGCGCCGAGACACCAAAGAAGAGGTGTCTAAAGTTTTCAGAAGTGCCAAACATTTCACTCATCTGTCGTTGTGATGGATTTTGAGAAGACGAAAGAAAATCCGAATCCATGGACAACAGCGAACTTTTTTTCCCGCCTTTTCTTTTGGTAAGTTAGCATTCTGTACTTTGTTCGAATCGGTTCTCAATCGACTGGATAATTTTTTACAATTTTTGAATGAAAGAATAAAATAGTTTTATCTTCTTGATTTTAGTTTCGATACGTTAATTGAAATGCCTTCAGCTTAGGAAGATAACTTATATTTGTATTTGTTTGTTTTTATCTTTAATTGATTTCCTTAGACCAAAAATTTATATATGATTTCTTTTCTTTAAGAAATTATTTGGAGAAACCTAAGTATGATCTATGTCAATTTTCGTACTAAAAGTTTTCATGTATTGCCTGTAAGATTTGCTTTAAGAACTTTGCATCTGATAATTTAATTTTATAGTTTGCTTTAAATTATCCCAAATGTGTATCATCTTACAATAAATTTAAAATTCTATAAATAATACGACCTTAAACTTCAGTTTTATTAACTAACTCTTAAATGTATTGCGCAAATTGGATAGAAGGAACGAAAATTTTTTTACAAAGGTAAGCTGTATGGTTTTTATTTTTTATTTATTTATTTATTTTTTGGCATTTGTACATTAAATCAGACTAAAGATATTACATTTCGTTATGAACTTGTTTCTTTTACGCACTTTATTTTTTTTAAATCGATATATTTTTATAGCGAAATTTTGTTGAATATTATTAAGTTAATTTTAATTATTAAAATAATGGTACCAGTATCCTTCCCAAATTTACGTCATAATGTATTAAAATTTCAGTAGCCGATATGCTGTTAAATTAAAGTTTTTGTTAGTTAAAATATGAGAGAATGACACTTTGTACAGAGACGTACTCCGTAAGAAGCACTTCTTTACTGTCATTGTAAATTTTGTAAGAACTACAGAAGCATGATTAAGCAAAAATTTCAGAAAGAAGGTAACTTGCATTTTTTTGCGTTAGTTCTACAATTAAAAAAAAACGGTATTATAATTCATGACGCTGCTTCTTTCTTTTTATGAATTAATTTTTAAATTCATTATTGTTTTTAACCCTCTGTCAATTACAACAAAGTTATTTAAAATCAAGGCTGATAAGGCATTGCTCGCCAAATTGTATGAAATAATTGAAAGGCAATTTCCACGTCCTATATGGTTAGAGGGTAAAGCTGCAATCATAAGATATTTTGATTAGATGGGAAATTCTTGGCATTTAAATCTTTGTCCCAGCCTGACACAATATCCTACATTAAAGTCAAATTGTCCCGTTTTTTATTTATAATTAAACAATTCATTTGAAAAACCTATATCAAAAGATTATTTATATTTAATTAAAACAATTAGCTTCTAAAAAACTCTGCCTTCTAGTTTCTAATAAAAATGGAATATTCTCAACGTATTTTAATTAATTATGGTAGTTCTATATAGCAATTCCGTTGAAAATTATTAATTCCTTCGTTTACGATGATGTTCCCGATTCGTATATTGAATAATAGAGTTTTTAATATTTAATCAGTAATTCAGTCAAAGTGGTAATATCGTAGATATAACTAAAAGGAGTTAATTTCTGTTATATATAGGTTCTTTCTGTCATTCTAGATAGCCTCGACAGTCTCAATTTTTCATTTATCGTACTGTCTTGAAATTACCCCTTCCTCCCACTCCGTATTCAGTATCTTAAGTGGCCATTTAACTCAAGTGATTTAACCCCTTGAGCTACGAATTTATCTCAGCTCCTAATTAGATGCCTTATTTTATTTTAGGTATTTATTGTAAGGTGACCAACCGTCCTCTTTTAGGGAGGACAGTCCTCCTTTTGTAAGTTCTGTCCTCCCTCGTAAAGTGTCCTCCTTTTCGATATTTGAAATTAGAAGACTGAGTATATAGATTTAAATTCTGAAAAATTAATACAATGGGAAAATAAATACAATGGAATTGATGAAAGATGGATGGAAATATTCAGCCATTTCAAAAATGAACATATTCCATGCGAAAATTTATTTATTCTTGTCCAGTTTTTGTTGTACTGCCTGGAACTAATGCAGCAGTTAAAAGGGTATTTCCAATTTCTAAGGAATTTGGACATGTGAGAAATCGAGATTGAATGTTGACACTCTAGTTGAAGCTCTTGCCGTAAAATTCAACAAGAAGGATATTTCTCGTTCAGGCATTTCCAATATATTGTTTGAAGATGATACATTGATAAAAAAATATTCTTTCGATGGAAAAGTAATAATTTAATTAATAATTATTAGGCATGTAAGCATAATTGCAATACGAAATGTCACAGATGTTTTTATTATGCATTTATCATATTGTAATGTGTTTTGTATTACTGTTGCAATAAACAAAATGTTTCTTTTATTAACGATATTTTTTCCTTCTATTTATTTATGTCCTCCTTTTCATTATAAAAAGCTGGTCACCTTATTTATTGTTATTTCATTCTGCATAAGAACGTAAAGGATACTTGATATACTTAAGCGTGTTCAAGTGATTTTTGTTTTTTAAATTAATCGCTACTTTGACTACAAAACAGATTTAACTATCAAATAGTATTCTATAATTTGATGTAAGAGGCTGACACGTCATTTCAGTGCAAGGGTAAACACTGTTAATAGTTCAACTGAAAGTGGAAGAATATTTTTTGTATTATTAAAATTGAGTAATAATTTATGAGTGTATTTATTTTTGTAAAAAATCCTCAGTTCGTTTGTATTGTATAGCAACGGATTCGGATACCCTCCGCGCTTTTGCGCATGCGCCGGGCGGAGTAATTTTCATCAAAATGGGGGAAGGTGAAGAATGGAAGGGTGATGTTTACATTTTACTGAGTGTGATCTAGCAAAGAACTCCGGAAATGCGCTCATGTGTCTCATTGCCTGACACACCCTTTCCGGTGTAAAATCATCCAAAAGTGGTAGTCTCGGAATCCGTTGCTCAACAGTAAAAAAAATTGATTCATTCATCCTGCTTCTCGGAAACTAACAACAAGCAGTACTTGAGGCATTGCTCCTTCTCCACACGCACTGCAAATATCACGAGTAGCTTCGGCAGTCTTAACACCTCAATTAACACGTTGACTGTCGCGTCACCCATATTCGTGTGACGCGGATATTCGGACCTTCTATCTAATTAAATGACCCCTTATCCGCTATCTCTAAACTACACTAAAGAAGGGGCATCTAATTAGATAATATGTGTGAATGCCAATGTGTTAAACGCAAAAAACAAGTGGTGTCGGAACTACGTACTTTTTCCACTTGACATTCTCTTTTAAAGATCTGAGAATACAAAAAAATTAATAACATTAAAAACACAATATCTTGCAAAGCATTCAATTCTCTTTCAAACGATATAAAATATATTGCTAATGCGTTTCATTTCTACGTGCAGTTTTAAATTTGAAAAATTAAACTCTCATGAATTATTACTCAAACCATTATCTTTCTATATTTCGTCATAATAGTAAAATGCTTTTTGAAATAATTATTGAGGCATATTAAGAATCCAATTTTAGATGCACTGGGCCGTTTTCAAAACACAATTCCCGTTTGGACCTCGGTCAGACCGCCTGAAAAACGTCCCAGCTTGGCAGCCAAATTTTTCGATTTTCCGAAAAATTTGGCGATTCCGGTTTGAATCCCAGAGCTCTCGTTACTATTCAGTGCATCAGATGAATAAACTGTTGTTTACTTCATAGACATTCAAAATACAGTTTCCATAATTAAAGCCAGCCTATTCAGAAGCTCCGTAGAAATAAAAATCATGTATAGTAACGATATTTTGAACGAAAAAAGACTTGACATTCATAACTGAATTTCGACACCTTTTTTAATTAAACTAGAAAAAAATTAAATTAACTCTTCAATTTTCTTCAGTAATAAAAAAAAAATCTGCAAAAATCACCTCAGATATTTGCGCAGCGCCACTTATTGACGAAATATTTAACTCTTTACCGACAGTTCTGCTTACATTTTTTAGCATCGAATGGGCCGGAGTGTTCCAGGTTCGAAACCCGATTCCACTGAAGATCTGTCGCGTATTGGACCTGTTGTTGTTGATCAAAAGTCTTCCCGCTGGTGTGGTGCGGAAATTTTAATGGGGATGCCGTTCAGGTGTCGTCTTCGGCATCTAACCGCTGTTCAAAAGTACGAGATCCGTTCTAAAATAGCCCTCGCGTTGCTTCAAAACGGGACTTTGAACGGACGGGAGTTTCGAACTAAGCTAAAACTAACTACCTAAGGGGTCTATTCTGGTACCCCTGGTAAAAGGCCGCGGTGGCCTAGTGGTAAGGTCTCGACCTCGGGACTGGAGGGTCGCAGGTTCGAAACCCGATTCCACTGAAGATCCGCAATGTATGGGGCCTGTTGCACGCTAAATCATACGTAGTGGCCAAACGTCCTCCCGTTGGTGTGGCGTAAAAATACCCACACTGGCCCAGCCTACCCACAAAGGGTGTAAGGCCGGTAGAGGACCACGGGACGTTAATATAACCTAACCTAACCTGGTACCCCTGGTTGGGTTGGGAGACGTCACTTTTCCCGTTGTTAACGTGCGGAAAAAGTGACTTCGCCCAACCCAACCGGGGGTACCAGAATAGACCCGCAAACCTTACGTGATCGAATACTGGAAAGTCGAGTGAAGAGCAATCACAATTATAAAGTCCATTGAAGAGCAATCACAATTATTTCCTTAAAAGTTAAATAACTGTCATCTCAAATGACGGAAGGAACGGCAATTTCTGAGCGTTAGTCAAAGAAATAATGTAATCTCTTTATATAATTTTATTTCCAGAAACTTCGGCATCAAGTATGTTTGTTCCAGCGACATTTAAAAATAATGACTGTGTGGTTTTAAAGCCAGACAGTTGAAATATTTGAAGTAAATTTCATTACTTGCCCAATTTAAATTTTGACAAGAAACAGAAAAGATATCTGGGAAATCTTAAAACTGCATTTTGAAAGTCATCGTTTGTTATATTTTTGTTTAGGAACAGGGGCAGCTCTTGCTAAATCACTGTGGGGATTCTATAGCTTAAAGTCTTACTTTGCGTAGCGATGGTTTCTACATAACTTAAAGTATTCCCTTTTTAATTTGTTTTCGATAGTTAGATTATTAAAAATTATTATTGGATTAATATTAGATTTAATTAATTAATTAATATTAAATTATTATTAGATTTTTACACTGATTATGGTTATTTTTAAATGGTAGATCTGTGAACAGTAGGCCTGGCTCCCCCCCCTAAAAAAATTAGTGCCTGTTCTTCATCGCAGAGTTTAAAGGTTTAGTCGGGTTTTTTTCCCCTTCAAATGCGATTTATTTACACATGCCCCTGATTTCATCAGTATTTACAAAATTACAATTTAATGGCTGTTTTTATCAATGTTAAGAAAATTACATTTAAATGCCTCGCCAGTACCAAAATGACCTTTTAAGTTAAGCGGTTAAAACATACAGTGTGTCCACACTTATCGTGGTCCAATAGCTAATTTCGAAACCGTTGGAGACAGACATATAGTTCCAATTATAAAAATGCTTTAAATAAAAGGAATAATTATATTTTATGTTTTTTGACTCATTAAATATATTTCTGAAAAATTTACGAATTCTAACTTTTTATACGGTCCCCCGGTCCAATCAATCATATTTAGTAAAATATTTCTGAGACTCTAACATTTTAAACAAATAAATACCTACTCTTCTGCGCCTAAAACTGAGCGAGTTATGGATCTTTGAATTTCGTGATTTTTAACCAATCAGCGGCCTCGTCGAGCAAGTGCTGCGTATTGGTTGGTAGATCGTTTTCAAGAGAGCTATTGAAATGGTGTAAAGTGATCTAAGTCAGCGATATTAAAAGTTCCATAACTGGGTCAGTTTTAATCGCAGAAGAATAGGACTTTTTTTGTTTAAAATGTTAATGAGTGTCGAAAATATTTTACTAAATATGATTGATAGGACCGGAGGATCTTATAAAAAGTTAGAATTCGTAACTTTTTCAGAAATATATTTATTGACTCATAAAATATAAATTATAATTCTTCCCTTCATTTAAAGCATTTTTCCAATTGGAACTATATGTCTGTCTCTAACGGTTTAGAAATTAGCTATTGGACCACGATAAGTATGGACACCCTGCATATAGACAGAGTTTCAACCGGTTCGGTTGTCGTAATAGCATCAGGCGTAATAGCATTAGGGGCATGTGGCGTCGTTTTGTATAAGGACAGACGAATCAAGCCTAAACGTTTTCATGATACGATGTTTCAGACTGCAAGTTCAAAACTCCTTTTTTATTTGTTTGTTTAAATAGTATATTTCATTTTTTTAACTGTGTCTTCCTAAATCAACGATATAATTCCGAAATTAACTTTTATGTAGACAAGATTTCACGATTCATGCAATTGTTCTCATAGGTATTCTTGCTGATGAAAGAAAATTAAAGGATCAGATGAGTTTATGGTCTCATAAATATGATGATGTATCTTATCTAAGGTTCTGTAAAACTTTATCTGTAATAATTCAAGCCCTATTGTTACATTGTTGATACATTTTCAAAGGCACCCAAATAGCTCGTCTCTTCGCACACAATCTTTGGTTCACAAAACTAGTAGATGCGTGTTATTTCTGAAAAAAACTTATAATCTAAAATGAATCGACTGTATTACTTCATGCAAATATGTAGTACGGTTGCAAAAAATATTATTCTTGCAAGTTACGAGAAAAATCTTCCATTGGATTTCGCTCACGTGATCGTAAACTCATTTAAATTTATTAAGAGATGTACGAAGTCACCTTTAGAATAACTGTTATCATGTAGTAATCTGGCATCTGCCTCTTGTTCAAATATGCGGCAATAAAAGATTAAAAACAAGGCAACTGCTCCTACGCATTTAAAAGAACTCGATTAAAAATTGTCCTGACTCAATTAATTTTGAGATATGACATTTAACTCGTGTTAATAACACTTCCTAAGAACCACTTCTGACATTTGTGACTCACAGTGAATATCTGCCACAACGTTCCTCTTGATATTCTCTAATGAGAAAATATCATTATTATGATTTGACTTCATACCACATTTTAGCTTCTTTTATATCTTTAAAATGTAGCATAAAATCTGGGAGTATTCCTCCCTCGATTTTCTTGTGTACTTCCTCTTAAATATGGCCCTTATAACATGGAGACAAAAATGATTTTGCCCATAGGTTATAGAGCCAGACGTTCTATATTTGCATCAATAAAATCTTCTGAAAGCCACTAAGTTTATGCCTTTTTTTCTGAAAGTTTTTTACTCGTTTTTGATGTCGTAATTAAAATGTTTTCCGGGGACAACTGCAAAAATTATTATCCGAAGAAAACGATTTGTTACGCCTTCTCAAAATTCAAAAAATATAATTTCAATGATACCAATTGCCCAGTTATTTTTTCATTAATTTCCTCCGTATTTTAAAATTAATTTCAAATATGTCTTGATAACATGCGCACTAATGTTTATTAGTGCGCATGTTATCAAGACATTAATTATTTTTACTGGTAAACACAAAAATTCTGAACGTATGGAAATGTATTCTTGATTTGCAGCAAAGCTGGTAAACCTATAGATCGCATAAAGAACTATTTCGTAAATTATATCTTATATTTTTAAATTTAAAAAAATATATATAAAAGTGACAATTAAATACTAGATTAAGAATGATTACCATTTTTTAGTTTAAATCCTGATACGCCGGGGGGGAAGGGAGGTTGAAGTGTCTTAAAGAGGTCAAAGTATAGGATTTATAATATGAAATTCTATTACCTGCCTATCATCTACCCACTTTAATCAATAAATGAAAATAAAACAGTAATGAGTTTCGGCTAGGTTGAATAAGTGGAGAAATGGTGGTAATGACCCATGTTCTGTGTAAAACAAAACTTTGTTGCGTGTCTAGTTGATTGGTTGCAAGCTAACTTTGGGATGTCAATTTTATTTTAATTTTTGCCTCGCATATTTTAATATTGGTGCGTATTTTAGTATTTTGTCACTTGCCTTGTTAATGCATTGAGAGTCTATTAATGTACACCTTTATAATAGTTAAGATACGGCTCATCAATTTTGCGCATGTAAAATGAAAAGATTTTGATATAAAATATATGTAGCCATGTTAAATTACCGCCACTGTTTGTCGAAGTATGTACAGTTTCTTTTATTTGACTCTACAATTATGGGGCTGTTCTGGCGCTGCACTGTGGGGTTCGGCTTGTGCCCTCTCTGCCTGTTGGGGCTGTGATGTTTCCCCTTCCCGCGAGCACAGTTCCCACGAGAAAAGAGTCGAGTACCTTTGATTTCAGCCGCAGGCCAGCTGCACCTGGTGGTCATTAAGGAGACGTTCCCGAGGATAATAGCTGTAAGCAGAAAGCGACCACAATGCACAGAAATAAATATCTGTAAGAGAGCGCATTGGGTTCGGCTATGAGGAGATTAGCGGTACTCTTTCGTATCACACCTGTATAGCTCCTGTGGTGAGGAAACCCAGGAACCTTCCCACGGTCGTAATTGACCATTGGGAATATGGAAGTTTAGTCGTTGGTCGACCAGGGAGACGATTGTCCAGTGGAGTGAAAGGAAAGCGGAGCTCAACCCCTTGAGGTAGGGGATAAAAACGGAATGTTGAGTTGGAAACGAGGAGAGCAGAAAAGAACCGATTTAGTAGCCTCGAACGTGGTTTTCAGACTCCGTAGCGCAGAAAGAGCTGTGTAATCAGCTCGGATTGAAAGTCCCGAACTAATTCGGACTTGGAAAACGAACACTGAGAAATCGGCAGTATTCCGAAATCTCGGCTCATCGAATTGCGAGCACTCCGTGTAGTCTCGTGCTTAAGCTATCACGCTGATAGGAGGAAGCTATCCAACCTATATTGATTTACATCTCTTGTCGAACTACGACTCCATCGAACTTTAACGTCCTAGAACTGTGATGAACGAACTCTATATAAATATTTAGTCCAGATTTCTATGCAAGAATTGTTCTTTAAATTATAGCTGTGTAAAATAAAAATACTTAGGTCAACCTAAGCTTTGCATTTAATTGGTCGCACATAGGCCAAGGCACCACAGGACTAAGGGCCCGGCTGTCCTCCTCGTGCTATCGGTGCGGTCTCCCTTTCTCTATTGGTGCCTCCCAGGACTTAAACCCTGCTAGGGTAGTCCAGCCCAGTGTGAGTATAAAAAAATGCTAACTTTAGGAATGTTGTTATGAATGAGCCTTCCAGTATCTCCATCATTCCAAACCATTTGTCAGGTGGTCATCATCTACTGACGCATGATTGTTTTGTTGAGAGATTTTGGGAGCTCGAAGAGTGTTTCAGGAATATTTTCAGTTTCTGCTGCCTCCTTAGCCAGTTTGTCTGCTTCTTCGTTTCCGACAGAGCCAACATGGGTTTTGATCCACGACTCTCTGATGTGAGGATGAAGACGGAGTAACCTACCTTTCCGGGTTATTGTGGTATGGCTTTTTGAAGCGGCTGCATCCAATCCGCAGCATGTGACGCCTTCATTATTTCTTCTGTGGAAAATAGAAACACTGGTCTATAACACTTCCGTTGGCAATGTTAAAGAACTGGCCGCACTCATGTCAGTAACTGTTGAGGAAGTCTGGGAAAAACCCGGAATCTTTCAGCGTATTTGGGATTCGATAAAGTAGATATGCGAGTCTATAATACAGCTCTTGGATGACGTATGAAGTGTCATTCACCAGCTGTTGATATCCTTTGATCTCTGTTAAATTTGATATATATTAATCGTTAGATCTCTGTTAAATTTGTTGATGTTTAATTTAAGCAGTGCCTATTCATTTTTGGTATTTTCTGTGTACATTACTTCGTAATTCATTTCCAACTATGCATTAATATGGGATTCTGAAGTAGTCTGGGTCCATTACATCATCTTTAAATTTGTTCCGTTGACGTTGATGCACCTTGTTTAATTCTCTTTGGTTATCATATCTGTTATGATCATTATGTTACAGTTTTTAATTTGTTTAATTAAAGCAATTTTAAAGTAAACATGATCAGTGAATCAGAATTGAAGCTGCAATGAAATCCTGAAAAGTAATAAGCTAAAAGTCATAAAAAAAGTTCTACGTGACTTGCATGAAAATTTATCATTGACATTTTCTTTCAGTTCTTATTAAAAATGCAAAACGACTTCTGTCAACATATTTTGCTTAGACAGCAATTTCTCATTGCCACCGCTTACTACAGTCAACGAAAAATAATTTAAGTGGCGAAAAACTGAAACTTCCCCTCGAAATGTCCCTAACCATAATCCCGAAAGGCGATTGTCTTGGCTTTGGAAAGAAAATTAGTCGATTTCAACATTATAAGGCAAGTGATTAACCAATCGTAACATTACTAATCTGAGCTCGTGGAAGTAAATGCTGTGGAATTAGAGATATTGATTAGTATTTATAGACTATTTATAGGCCTGACAAATCCCCATGAGCCGGATCTATGTAATATTGCTAAGCATTCGGGTAAACGCAGAAATAAAAAAAATTTAAAATGGCAAAATTAAATTAAATTGTTTAAAACTGTAAAAAGTGAATGAAAAATTCTGGATTTTGATTCTTCGGTTGCTGTAATGTGAAGTTATTCAGTTAATATTCCATTGATTTCTGTATAAGCAGTCAGAGGGTTACGGAAAGAAGTTCATAGCCACACTCAGATAAATCATTCTGCACTAATGAGCAAGTTTTTTAAGTTCCCAGTTATCCCTGATTAGCCGGACAATTCTGGATTTTTATTCTTCGGTTGCTGTAATGTGAAATTATTCAGTTAGTATTCCTTTGATTTCCCTATAAGCAGTCAGAGGGTTACGGAAAGAAGTTCATAGTCACACTCAGATAATTCATTCTGCAGTAACGAGCCAGTTTTTTAAGTTCCCAGTTATCCCTGATTAGCCAGGACAATTCTGGATTTTGATTCTTTATCTTGGTTTGAAAATTCGTAAGTTAGTATATACTTCACACAAAAAAATGATTTAAATAAAAATAACTTAGACTTGATTTAACAACAATATCTTTATTAAAAGGATTCTGTTTCCCCAATTATTTTTATACACAGAATAGGATCATCCAGATGTAGTGAATAATGGTAGCTTTTTGAATAATTTCTTTGAATTTTATTAGTTTCCTGCATGTGCAGATTCCTATTAACAGCGATGCCCTGTTGAAGTAGGATCTATTTAAATACAGCTGTCTATAGATAGTGAGAGAGAATTGTTTGATAGAGAACAATGTTACCTAATTAAACAACAGGGGGCATTTGTACAATAAAATGGCCAGAAACTCAAAATCATCGGGACTTATTTCCCAGACAGACTCCTCGGCAATGTTCACGGTTTTTTAAAACAAGTTCACGGATTACAAATTGCTATAACTTTAGTGTCAGCGATTGTAGGAACAAAAATTTTAGCACAGTGCAGAAGGAAGTTTTAACCCTATGCACTCGAGAGGTGACTCTCAGTCACCATTCTAGACGGTGCATCATTTTGACGTTTCTTGATTTCGATATTTAAAAAAACTACCTACAAAATTGTAGAATATTTTTTCAGGAAAAATGAACTTACATAAATATATTTTTTACATTCCAAAGCAATAATATGAGCTCTTGTAAACCAATGAATAATTATGCATCTAATTTCTTTTCCGAATGCAAAGGGTTAAGTTTGGTTTGGATACGTAATAGTTGCCGTAAATGACTTCCCTTGGTCACACGGGCAGCATGCCGTAGACTCATAACGGAACGCCTCCTTTGCGTAAATAATTGAACATGCCGTAGACTCATAATGGAACGCCTCCTTTGCGTGAATCGATGAACATGCCGTAGACTCATAACGGAACTCCTCCTTTGCGTGAATCGATGAACAAACTGAAGGTACGCATAGAGAATGCTTCATATAGTGGTGAAATGGACTATGACATAGATATTGCCCGCTTGAGCAATGGAAATCACAGAGGGCATTTATTACGTACCCAAATAACAAATGTTGAACTTCCTTCTGTATTTTGTTTAAATCCTTTCTTCCTATCGTTGTTTTCAGGGAAATTAGTCATTTGTAATCACCGCAATTGTTTTGAATAACCTTGTACAAAGCGTTCTGGGTTGAAATTCAGAAAAACTGGTTTACTTCATTATGTGTGATTCGTTTTAGGTTTCTTATTTTACAACGATTTGCATTTTTGCATAAATATTTTGCTTTTTTTCTGCTTTTGCCAATTATTTTCTACCTACTCCTTAACGACTAACGGGTCTATTCTGGTACCCCCGGTTGGGTTGGGAGACGTCACTTTTTCCGCCCGTTAACGACAAGTGCGATTCTCGTGCCCGTTTTTCCAACCGGTTGGGATCTCGCTCGGTCGAAAAAAGGACTCCGATTTCTCGCCAGCTCTGTACTTGGCGTAAACGCTATTCGTTAGCGAGAAGTGTTGTTTCGATATCAGAACTTATCAAATTTTCGTTTAAAATGGAGGCTGCTAAGACGTTAATTGTGTTTTGAAAGGGTTTATCGAGGTAAATGTAATGCATTTGACCAATCTGAAGAAGAATTTATCAATTACTTTAGATTTTTTAAAAAGTAGTTAAATCTTTTATCGAATTTAAATAATTTAATCTAATAATTTAATACGACAATCTAAAGTAATTAAATCTTTAAAAGTAGTTAAATCTTTTACTACTCCATCAAGATAGTCAATAATGATATTTGATAGGGTCATACCATGTCGAGTGATCCAAAGCTGGTTGCTTGACCATTTTATAATCAAATGATTTTTTGTATGTTGATTCCTACACAATTGGAGAGTCCAAAAAGACTAATTTTAATTTTTTTTATCTTTTTCTGAATTCCAATGGCAGCCATTTTTGTTCTACAAAACGTACTGATTTTTGCGTTTGTAGGGGTTTGCGTTAACTTATATTACTCGGAACTGGTGAACCCGAGGTTGATGAAACAAAAACCGGTTTATTAAGGAAGATACAGCCTTTATTATCTCCAGCACACATATACGGAAAATTGTATCCCAAATAGCAAAAATCAGCTTAGAAGTTTGACTTTAAAAATGACAAATTTTCAATTTTTGAAGGCATATAATCCCCAAAAGGAATCTATTCTCCATATTACTTTTTGGGGAATGTTTAGCTACCTTAATGTACTGTATTTACAAAAAATTTCAACCCTTAGATTTGCTTCTTTTAAGAACTACGGGCTTTCAAAATCCCAAAATTTCCAAAAAATCCAAATTTTGACACCTTATATCTTTGTTGGGGCAAAGTTTAAAAATCTGAAATTTTTACAGATAAACTCTCTATAGAGTATTATATTGCTGTAAAAATTTCATCTTTGATATTTATCTACAAGCCAAGTTAGAGGACTTTAAAAATCCCATAAAAAACGTATTTTTTTTGCCAAAAATGATGGATCATAAATTTGACTAAGTACTATTTTTATCATTAATAAATTATAATATGATATAACTACTATTACCTATTACATATAAACTCACTTTTTTTACAAGAAGTAGCTTGTTCACACTTTAAATGTATAATGAAGTTGAAAAATTTGAATGTTTCATGGTACTTCAGGGTCCACAGTATAATTGAGGCTTCGCTATTCACTTATTTTATAACACAGTTGTTACTATGGTTACCATTGTAAAAACACTTTAAAACTTCAAATAAAAGTATCGATATATTATTTACAACTAACACATCACAAAAGTATGGATATACTATACATGTGAGTCAGGTTTATCGTTCTACCTTGATTTGTATTCATATATAAAGAAGTTTTGATATTTCTTCACTTAATTTTGGGGAAATGTTATGTGTCCTTCCAGTAGTTGTTGTAGTTCTAAGGCACTTAGTTTCCTTAAAACATTGTTCATAGGCACCCAAGTCTGGTCTTTCTCCTTTTTCTGAAAAGCTGTCCTTGGACCGGCGGGGATAAAATGTTACAAGCACATCTTTATTTATATCACAATCACCTCTGCCAGCCACCATTGACCATCACATACACATGCAATTGAATCTGTTGTGTGAAGTGTTATTTGAACAGCTTTTGTAGTGGAATGAATTTCATATTTCGCAGCTTGTGAAGTAATGAATCATTTCAGGTTAATCTCTGACACAGGAACAAAACAATAAAAACTCCTTGTACCAGTAATTGCCACAGAGTTTTCAAATCAGTCAAGTATGTAGTTTATGGTTATGATGTTGAATGATTTCTTCATCTTTTATACAAGTGAAGGTGATTCCTTTTAAATGTTCGTGACAAAATTCAAACATTTCTGCTGGTGTCAATATTTGGTTAGAGTACGGTCGCTGGAGACTTGCTTTGGTTTGCTGAAATCTATCTATCACAAAAGTTTGTGAACAGGTCTGAACATCCACACATTTTGTTGAATAAGTATATTAGGCCTACAGCATTTTAAGAGATTATCTTATAAATAGAAACATGACATAATATCATGTTATAACTTAACAGAATAAATACGAAGTAAAATTAATACACCAAATGGTGCATTAATTGAAAATATAAATGCCATAAGAATTAATTTGAATTGTAATTTTAATTACAAATATTACTTGAGGTCATATTATAATTTATTGATGATAGAGAAGCCTCAATTATACTGTGGACCTAAAGTGACCATGAAACATTCTAATTTTTCAACTTCATTATACATTTAAAGTGTGCACAGGCTACTTCATGTAAAAAAAGTAAGTTTATATGTAATAGGTAATAGTAGTTATATCATATTATAATTTATTAATGATAAAAATAGTACTTAGTCAAATTTATGCTCCGTCATTTTGGCAAAAAATACGATTTTTATGGGATTTTTAAAGTCCTCTAACTTGACTTGTAGAAAAATATCAAACATAAAATTTTTACAGCAATATAATAGACTATAGAGGGTTTATCTGTAAAAATTTCAGAATTTTAAACTTTGCCCCAACAAAGATATAAGGTGTCAAAATTTGGATTTTTTTGGAAATTTTGGGATTTTGAAAGCCCGTAGCTCTTAAAAGAAGCAAATCTCAGGGTTGAAATTTTTTGTAAATACAGTACATTAAGGTAGCTACACATCCCCCAAAAAGTAATATGGAGAATAGATTCCTTTTGGGAATTATATGCCTTCAAAAATTGAATATTTGTCATTTTTAAAGTCAAACTTCTAAGCTGATTTTTGCTATTTTGGATACAATTTTCCTTATATGTGTGCTGGAGATAATAAAGGCTGTATCTTCCTTAATAAACCGGTTTTTGTTTCATCAACCTCGGGTTCACCAGTTCCGAGTAATATAAGTTAACGCAAACTCTTACAAATTCAAAAATCAGCACGTTTTGTAAAACAAAAATGGCTGCCATCAGAATTCAGAAAAGGATAAAAAATTAAAATTAGTCTTTTTGGACTATCTAATTATGTAGGAATCAACATACAAAAAAATCATTTCATTATAAAATGGTCAATCAACCAATTATTTTTTTTTCTGGATCACTTGACATGGAATGACCCATAATTAGCTAAGATCAATTACATTTAAAGATTTAATTACTTAATATTTTCTTATTAAATTAAATTAGGGTAACATTTTTAATTTTTTGTTTAGCATTGAGTGTGGAATGACTTTCCTCATTCCGTATATATCATTACAATTTTTTTTTATTTGGGTTTTAATTCAAAGAAATTTGTCAAATATTTACAAAGTAATTGCAAAATCTGACAATAAAAGAATTTTTCTTATTCCTGAATAAAGATGTAATTTTTTTAATGTTGTGAAAACTTGCTGAATTTAATAACTTTTTCATGTTTTATTTTCTTAGGTAATTGTAAAAATAAACAAATGGTTTGTAACATTAATTTTTAAGATTTATTCATGTTGAAATAATTGGCATGGGAAAAAGTTTATTACTTTTCCTCTCTCTAGAAAACTGGTAAAATTACATCAATATATTGAAAAAAAAGACTACAATTTATGTTCTATAAATGTATAATATTATTATAAATGTATATTTTGTAAAAGATAAATGGGTTAACCCCCCCCCCTTAGCAATGGACTTATGAAAGCAAGAAAGATGCATTATAATGCATCTTATAAGAGCAAAAGTTAAGTCTTTCCACCTCTTACACTTGGTGTCTTTTGAAAAGATGCGATCAACTTTCCCACTTAAAATTTGTGGATATTTTTCAAAATAATCCAACATAATTTCGAACTGGGAAGCAAATGTACGCTTCTCCATAGTTCCTTTGGCGATTCAAAACTCGAACTGAATCTGAAACCATAAACAAAAATATCGCAGACGATCGCTTGATTTGCTGCGCGCGCAGCAGAAACACGTCACTTCCTAGCGTAAAGCGAGATGTTTGAAACGACCGAGGTACGAGAATCAGACTCCTTCTTTCGGTCGAGAAAAAGCCATTAACGTCCCGCGGTCGAAAGGCGAAACGCTCCCAACCCAACCGGGGTACGAGAATAGACTTGTAAGAATGTACTGAATAGGGTACATGCTCCATAAGTGTGGAAGAACTGCTGAAAAGTATCAATATAAATGTATATATGCATGCAATTTTTTAAAAGTGGAACTTCATGCATGAGTGAATTCGTCTTTTTGTCATATATATATTTGATTTTTAATGGCTCCCTCCAAGCAATGGAAATGGGTTATTTGACTAAGACAGACGTTGATAAAGGTTGATGTAAGTCAATGACTCTTAGAAAAAGCAATTTAGATTGGACTGATATCATATTTCACATTTCAGAAGCTTGCGCAAGTTTCAAGTAAAAATGTCAGTATCATCATGATTCAATTTTTATTTATCGCAGAAGGACAAGTGTGCCAATGATTTTATTTCGATTTTTTTACACTGAATGGCAACATGTCAACCTTTATGATGAATATGGAAAACAACTTTATTGTGAAATATGTTTCTGCTCTTAAAAGATGGAAAAGGGGGAAAAGATTCTTCCTGTTCTTGGATGCACTCTATTGTGAAACCTAATTACTTATTTCGATAACTTTTTTTTCACTGTTAGGTAAAAGTATTAACTTTAAATTTCATTGAAAATATCGGAAGAAAAGGTTTTGAGAAATATATGTTCACTTCTTAGCTATTTCTGGATCTAAATATATACAAATTATTTTTATTTGGATGTCAGAAGAGACTGAAAAATGGTATCCCTGGACTTGTCATGAATTTCTGCCCATTTTTCCTGCGAATTGATATCGATGACTACAGCCTTGGTTTATCATTTTCTCTTATGAAGTCAATTCATGGTCACGTGATACACGTCAATTTCGGTGTGGAAATTCAATTTTGGGAATCTGTGACTTATCTTGTAGAAGGAACAAGGACTCGACATAAATTGCATCGAAATACTGCAAGCAATCGTATAATAAGCTCTGTTAGCATCGAATAGTAATAACGGCAGTTGGAAAATCACGTGACCTCCATCGAAGTCACTTGACTAATAATAAGCTAGCGAGATTAACAGTCACGTGATTTCGATAGCGGTTACGTGATCTGACAACTACAACTTCACTATGCCAATGTAAACTGGGGCTTAAATGTGGCGCTTTTAATCGCGTAGACCTACGTGTACTGTTTGGCGTAAGAAGTAGAGAGCGAAAATATTACATAAGCAGATTATTTGTTTTTTTATAATGGAGTATTATTTTTTTTAATAATGACCTTTTAAATACTATTTCTTGTTATTCAAAATTAACTTATTTTTATTTCCATAGGCAAAGGAAGAGCGTCTGAAAACGAGTAAATGAAAGGAAACATTTAATATTTGACAGAGCCTAAATTGAGGCTCTGCAATTATAAATTATATTTGTACACAATTATACGTATGTATACAATTTTACATATTATTACAAACAAGCATTAGATTTGCCATAGTGTACACACCATACATTACAGACCTCATGAAAATCAAGAATCGTAAATTGCATTTATCTCTGAAAAGTTATTGAAGCAAGATTATATGAATATTATTTTTTAAATGCTATTTGAAATAATTGTAATCCATTAGATCAGGAATTAGACTTTAATGAAAATTTCATGTTCTCTTATTTCTTTTTAAATATATGCGTAGTGCATATAGCGTTCCTAGCGATTTTGTGTATATGTGTTACAATGCCTAATATTTTCTTTAACCAACTATTTTTAATTCAGCGACAATAAAAGATACATCATTAGCACAAAACCAGTAGGGTATACCGGGGCTAGTTGGGTATAGGGGCACGTTAGGCCAGTCGCGATATTTTTAATACTTTTCGGTATTTAACGCTGCTATTCCAGACAAGTGTGTATTATCCCGTCTTCCTTCTTCCACATCAGCGTCATTGAAGAAGCAGCTTTCATTAAAGAACCAGCCAGGATTTTCTAATTTTTGCTAAGCTAAGTAAATTTCCTCACTTGTGAATAATCGTTTTTTATTTTGCTTATAAATTATAATTTCCATTTTTACAAATAATATTCAGAAATATAATTCTGCATTGTTACTTTGGGCATGTTTGCGTAAATGCTTTCAGAATTAATCCCTATACTCATGCGAAACAAAAATGGCGATATGGGGCTAGTTGGGCCATTTCGCATGGGGCACGTTGACCCGCGCTGCTACATAGGGTTTATCAGGATGTGCGTTATAGAAATATCTCTGAAATGTGGGATGGACTTGTAATTATGCAAGATACTTGTTATGAAAAACCATGCGGACTCAATTTTGATTATAATTACACAACACTATTTGACGATGACCATAAAAGCTCTATCTCAGTTTCTATTGAATACAAATACACAAAATTTGTATATAATGCACATAATGTGGATAATAACGTAACTACTTTACTTAAATTAATAAAGTATAATACTATAGAAGAATGTTTTGTGATAGTCGCTTCATGTTAGTAGTGGCTCAACTTATCCCGCAGTCGGGTTAGTTTGGGCCAAGCGACTTGGGGTCAGTTTGAGGTTTTAAATTAATACTGATAGTTAATATATTCAAATTTCACTGTGGCAAATTATTTCTGAAGGTTCGCTAATAGTGTCAACTTAAAAGATTTTTAAAAATTTTGAATTCCCTTTTTTAAAAAATTCTTAGAAAAAAATACGACCCAACTAGCCCCGGTATACCCTACTTTAAAATTAGCCCCTTAACATTTATATTTTCTTTGCTATCTAATAAGATGACCCCTTCTGTTTTGGAAAGAGGCTGTCGTTCTTATTCATCTAAGAAGGCATAGAATACTTGAGATGTTTATGGATTTTAAGTAATTTTTGTATCGAATTATAAAGTTAATTGATGATTAAATTTTAGTTAATAAGCCTAAAAATGCGATAATTTGATGCACGTACGACGTACGAACACGACGGTTAAGGAGTTAAAAAAACTGAAATTGAAAAAAAATTCCTCTCGGGGATTGTCGTGTCAAAACTCTGATTAAACAGTTTATCTAACAACTATCTAAGAAACAGTTTGCAAAATGTCAAGTTTCTACCTGCATGAAATGTAGGTTGAAATGATGATATGAGTGACTTTTTTTCTTTTGTATAAAGAGATAAAAGGATAAACTCAATCGTTATTATAACTGCATTTTAAACAATCGTAAAGAAAATACATTGACCTTTAGTAAAAAAAATATACTCCCATCAATCAAAATGTTTTATCACTGATAAGGTAGATTTCTGAATGTTAAAATAATTTAAAAGTCGTTTAGCATGCGATAATATGTTCTTTAGTTATTGCTAAATAAGTCAAAATTTCTGTTATTTTCTAATTCGCTAAAAATAAAATTCAGATTTTTAAGGCATCTGTTCGAGCTGCATATTCTAGATTCGAAATATATCTGTGTCGAATTAGGTAATTCTTGGTCCAATGGTCTTTTCTGTAGAGCCAGCTCTAAATGATTCGCAGACAAATATATACACATTCTCTTTTATATTACTAGAGATATATTTTAATTAATTATGATAGGGAAAAACTGTAATCATATACTTTAAAATTCAACATGCGCTCGTTGCGTATGTATGTGCTTGAGTTTTTATTTATTTCAGCATCACTTCCGACAATACTGTAGGAGTACATCATCTTCAATCCGTACCCTTTTCTGTGAGGTAGGGGCGAGTCGTTCAAATATACATAACTCATGGATCAATTGACAAGAAATTTGATTCGCATGCTTCAACCCGTCAAACTAAAATATAAATTATTTGATATAAAAAATTTCGAACCTGCAGTCCGCAACATCGTAGCTTGATAATTTCAGGCTTTATTCCTCTGCCTTTCCCTCGTCCTACTTTGTTGCATCATCCATTTGCATTCTGTGCGCAACGATTTTTACCTCACGCAACTTTCAGTGAATATGTATTATGTTGTCCCATGTCCATGTTTATGTCCATGTCGTCGATGTCCATGTTGTCCATGTTTAGTAACTGTAATGGTTGCTAGTGCAGGGGCATGAGGCGGCGTTCTGTTTGTCTCTCCGTCCATCTGTTTGTTTTTTATAGCAAACTTTTATTAGTTCTAGTTTCTTTCCTTTGCCTTTTTTTTCACTTAACCATTTTAACATCATGCAATTTGTAGATAGAATACTAGACTAAATGCATTATCATGTTGTTTTTAATTCTTGCCCCCCCCCCTCCTAAGCTGGCTATATTCTGCATCTACAAATCTACCCGTGGAGACGAACGCCGCCTATAGCCGGCATACATGATGCGGCTCGCAGACACGAGCAGCATTCCTTCGAACATTAATTAATCTTTATATTATATAATATATACTAATTTTACTAATAATTGTTTATATAGAAATAATGATTATATTGTTTTAAAGAAAAGCCCCTTTTCTTTCAAGAGCATACCGATGTTATTCAGGCATAAGATGTAAACCCAAATTATAAAGTCTGTCCACGCACAATATGTCCACTATTGATGCGGGATCCGGTTCAGTGGAGGAGTTGCAGAGGAGCGAACTGCCGTAGCGAAAGGGTTAATGAGTTCCTTTGGATGATAACTACTCCAAAGTCATGTAAAGGCTGTTTGTTCCGAACAGCTTGATCAATTTTGATGAAACTTAGGAAGAGTGTTTTTTCCCGTCAAAAAAGAAAACTCTAGGTAAATGAGACCTAACTCAAACCCTTCTAATCTGGGTGGAGATTAGTCATCGAAAGTCATTTAACAAATAGACCAATCAGGGTGCAATTTTTGGCTTCAGGATTCCTAAAAAGAAAGATGCCCCAAAATGGAATTAATAATGTAGGAAGAATATATAATCAATTGAAAGAAAATTATTTTACTTTTACATTGTAAATTATATTATTAGAATTTCATGAATATTCCATCGATAAAATAATATTTTATTTACATGATCTTAATCGGTTCTACCACAAGATTATGATAACAAAAGGACCGGTCAACGACGGGTCCTGTGCTAATATGCTACAATAAATCATGCTAATCGTTGGACAGACGTTTTTTAATAGATCTCATTTTAAACATGAATTGAGACAACAACCGAATTCTATGTTAAATACCTTTAATCATATGACATCCCATCGATAAAAAGTGTCATGAATGATAATTGTGATTATTTCATTTGACGAAAGGAATGCTCTGTTTCTTTGTAAATCTTGACAGCTTCAATTTTTTTCCTTTCTTTTTTTTTTTACGATTTTCTCCAACAAAGGACTTATCTTTAAAAAAGACCCGGAAGTAAATATTATCAGGAAAATACTTCATTCAATGCGGGAAATCTTCTAAATTGTTCCCGTTTGAAGTGTCTTATTTGCTCTGCTTTTTATATAATCTTATCGTCTGTTTGAAAAGTGAATTTTGTCACTTTTAGGAGAGAATGCTATTGAAGAAACTCACTGAAAATTCTTATCCACTCTTACGGTACATAACAATTTGTATAATATTTATTGGTGTTTTTACTATGTTATTGCATCTTAAGCTTATTATAATTGTTTCCTTAGAAGCAAAAATATGCTTGTCAATACTTTGCCCAAAATATAGTTGTTTGGGTGTTTAAGTAACAAATTTTCGATCGAAATTAATGCAATTTTTGAGATTTTCTAACTTGTCTTTTATGATTTAACTGTAGTATATAAATAAAAATAAATAAGTACGCTTTTTCTGCTAAACGAAAATCGATATAATATGAACTGGAATTTGGGAAAGGTTTAGAATACAACTACGAAAAAATAAAGATGCTTATACTACAGACATACGAGCAAAATATAAAGGATGCAGGGAAGTGACCGAATATGAGATATTATCCTAATATGAGATACTCCGGTATCTTTTCCCGCATATGGATACTTATTTATTACTGGAGCATGGATCGGTTATATACGGTCGGTGCTATAGGTTTGGTTACGTGTACAGTGACGCAGAAGAATCAGTATCTAATAGCAGTAGCTGGCGACTTCAAATGGAAACCAGCGGGAGTGGCCTCCCCTAAACTTTCTCGTTTACTTTCCCTAAAAGGTGCTGTTTCCCCTCCCACCGCGTGGATAAATTAGAAGACCACATACCAAATTTCAATTAACTAATGTAAGTTACTAAAATATTTGCACACATCTAAGCAGCCTTTTAACTTGCCAGCAATATCTCCGATCTGATTTTACAAATTTACTACCGATAGTTGTAGTTGAAAATATCATGCACATTGGCAGAGTGCTTAAGAAATTAAAAAAGCATGAAAAACAGAACTGATGAATCAATTGACACTAATTTTGGTTTGTTACTTTATAACTTTACTTTTAACAACTACTCTCGTTCTGTCAGAGTAAAAATATTGCAAAATCCACTCAGAAAAAAATGCATTACGAAATATACAAAATAAAACTAACCGCAATCAAATATGCAACTCTTGAAAATGTTTCGGCGTGAAAGAAAAATTAAAAGAAAACACTCCATAA
>BGPR01008171.1:0-48461 GCA_013235015.1 Araneus ventricosus
AAAAAAATGGGGGAACTTAAGCTTAACTGCTGCAAATTTCAATGATCCTTCATAAAAAACAAAGTAAACATAAAGGCAAATCAAAAATAAACCGGTCTTTACAATTATATTCATTGAACTTTACAGCAGAATTAAAAGCAAGTGATTTAACGTATAAAAATTAGCAAGCTTTAAGTTCCCACCATAAAAATATAAACATTCAATACGAATAAATTCGTAATTGAAATAGCATAAATATCAAAAATATATTAAACAACATTGTTTAATATATTAGTTAAGACAGTAAGTGCTTGGGACAAATCAGCAACTAGTCATCATTAGGCTCTAAAATAACCATAAGATGATCATTGATGAATTTGTGCTCCTTCACAGATTTGAATCCATTTATCTCCTTCAATACTGCTTCCTCAAATGCTATTTTGAGCTCACCTAAAATTACAAAAAACATAATTTAGACTGCAGATCTACTTTCCAAAGTAAATATAAAATAGAAACAAATTGATGCACTGGGAAAAAAGAACTTTTAATGAAGGATTGAAAAATAATAGGATAACAAAGTGAAACATAGAAAAAAATCACTATAGCATATACTGGCAGCATCGCAGAAATCCACAATAAAAATATCTCAGGGCAAAGATACAGAAAATTTTTGTAATCTGTCATCAAATTTTCAACTTGACATTTGTCATGAAATGATTAAGTTAATATTTAATGCTTGAACTTGTATAAAAATGTTGCAGATTTTATTTTTTTATACTTTTTAAAGCATTACTATCTCTTTTTAACCAGTTAAATTAATTTTTTTACTTTCTTCACATACAGTAATGTTTATTTATGGAGACAAAATCTTTAGAAAAATATTCAGCATGTAAACCCTTAATGACAAGAAAAGGGTTGGCAGACATTTAGCAAAATAATAATCGCTCATTATCATAAGCTCTGACAAAGTTTCCCCGATTTTTCAAAAAAGTATTTAAAAAATATTAGGCTCAATAGTATAAATAAAAGACAAGCAGAAGAAAACCTAGACTCATTTGCAAATGAAAGCAAAGATGAATTTTGAATGATAATAATGCCATTTATTTCAATATCTGTGATTCTTTTGGGAATGCCATTATGCTTGATAACATATAATGAATAATCTGAAAAGCTTTTATGCTCATATTCAAATCAAATATCATCAGCACTACAACAAATGCAACTGAACTGCAATTAGTTGCTGCTGCAAATTTTAAGTTTTGTTTTGACAGTGATAATATATCATGGGGGGATCATAGAACCCAGAAGATAATAGTTTATATTCATTGGTTAATGGATACCAGTCAATTTCTAATTCATTTGAAGTTGTCCTTTGATTATTAATTATACTGATATATAAACCATCTTAAGCATATTAAACCTGGACGAGTTATACTACTGAATGTTTAATCTCATTAATAATCACACATATTTTTGTTTTGCTTTAATAATATCCGTCATTTTTTTTATTTTCATACATTAGTTAATTTATGTTTTTATTACATCTTATGTTATTTTTACTAGGGAGAAGATGGTTACCTTATTATTTAAAAGTTTTATTTATCTAAAAACAAAATTCTCACATGCAATTGATTTTTTTCAAAAATCTTATACACAAATATTTTTCAGTATCTTTGATGACATTTCACACATCATTTATTTGTGGATAAGCGAGAATAAATGGCCAAAAAAAAAAGTTTATCAACAAATTTATGCAATTCCACTGACTTGCTTACTGTGGTCAATGTGACATATGGGAAACTACATTATTGACTAAAACACACACACATCATTGGCCTAGATCAAGCTCAGAAAACAGAAAAAAACCATTCCAGAGGATTAGGGGTAGAGGTAGACAAACTTTTTCTCAGCTACGCTATGAAACAAAATACAATTTGCATGGCATCTATCAGATGCAGCACAACCCGTTCAGGGTTAAATACACATTTACTGCAAATTTTATCACTGAAAGACAAATCATACAATGCATGCAATTTAATAAACAGATAATACAAGCTTTACTGACTAACTAACTTGCACAGTACCAATTTAGTTACCATAAGTAATTGGTTATTTCCTAGTAAGTTAACAAAGGCATGGCTTTCTAACATATCTGTTACATCAAAGAAAAAAGTGATGGAGCATAAGATTTTATAATTGCATATAATAAAAAGATTATTAGTGTGCACAATGAAACATTAATTTAGTATTTATAATAATAATAATAAAAAAAAGACTTACCTAATGTTTCAGTAGAATTTTTTTTAAACTGGAAAGGAAAAAAACAATCATAAATATACATATTTCACATAAATACATAGAATGTGAAGAAATATTAAGAGAAAGAAATCTTCAAACAATAAAATGTTATGTACCTGAGGTTCACAAAATAAAATTGGTGTTTTCCCCAGATGAACACATTTCTTGCAGAGATATATATTTTCTCCTGCTTCTGTTTCATAATCAGGTAAGACAGCATCTAATTTCAAAGTAAAGTAAAAACTGTGTAATTATTGAAAATCTTCTTTATAAATTAACCATTCAAAAATCATGCCATTATAAAACATATCAAATACCACTTGTTAGAAAAATATAACCTTCACCCTTTCCTTTGTTCTCAATGAAAATTTACAATTTACAGTTAAATTAAACCATTTTGATACCATTAAATCAATAAACAGTTTTTCACAGTGATGCAAGTTAGAATATACATATTTTGGAAAATGCCATATTTTACTCAAATATATATGAGATTAATAAATTCATAGTCACCCAAAATAAATGGAAAAAAAGTGCAGAAAATGAAAGCAAAGAAATAGGAGGGGTAAAAAAAACACCTATTATGACACCAGCTAGGTTTCAAAACAATTAGGCAAAAAAAAAAAGTTAGAAACATTAATTATAGCACAATTAAATCTTATGAAGGTATGGGAACATAGCTTAGTGTTCTGAATTAAAATCAAAGACTGACTAGTAACAGTTTCTACCACTCGGTGGCACATTCTTCTTGCATTTGGGCATATGTGCTTATTCAAGACACTTGTTGTAGTCAGAGTCAATACTGTTATCTTTTTAACTTAAGCAAAATTTTTTAACCACATTCAACTTCAAATACAAAGATGGTTTTCAAGTACCCATACCAATTTATTACCCATTGTCTTTAAAAAAAAAATTAGAAAACCATTCAGAGTTCACAAAATTATTAACTTTCATTACACAACAAATAATTCATTTTTGTCAAAGAACAGTTTCAGCAATCTATATCTATCTAAGCTACAATATATTTATTTAAAGAATATAGCAGATAATCCAAGACTGTCCTAAAAATGAAAACTACTCTTCAGCAATAATACATATAAAAGCCATAGTCTGCCACTAACATGCTCATACTGCCCAAGTTCAAGGAAATATGTATAGAAACTGAGCGATTTACAGGAGTTCCAGCATGCTTATCAGCTTAACATTTGAGAAAAAACGATGAATTTTAAAATTAATTCTAAAAAATGTGTAATTAATCATTTATTGATTATCCTTAACTCTGATGTATCTTTCTTCGAATTGGAATTAATACATTTTTCTAGCTTACTTATGTGTATTACTTTAGGAAACATTGTTTCCCCACAGTGGGACAATTTGAAATTGGACTTGTCCCGACTTTAAAAGCAATCGTCTACTGCAGGGTTTCCCAACCTTTATTCTCTTGTGTACCCCTTGATTAATCGTTATATGTTCGCATACTCCCCTACTGTCATATCCTCCCCACCACCAACCACCTTGTCTATGCAAAGAAGTGTTTATCAATAATGTTAAGGGCTTTTGTTATTAAGAGTCAACAGATTCGAATTAATAACATTTGGTACTTATTTTTTATTTTACATTTTATTGCATTTATACAATAGTGTTAATTCAACGCCAAAACAAATGAAATCAGTATTGTAATAACTTTGCATTAACTTATAAGGGAAGCTAAAAATTTAATTCTCTAATAAACTTTTCAAATAGTATAGTTGTTAAATAGCAAGTATTAACTTTGAGAACAAAATTCTATAACTTTTTAAAAATTCCTTATGTTTTCTTGTTTCCGCCATTACCAACTTTGATTTTGCGTACACCCCTTGGGAACCTCTGGTCCACTGTGATATAACTAGTATATATAAATTGTCCAATTGAGACGGTACATTTCTACTACATGGCTCTAATTGCTGAATAATTTTCAAATATATACAAAACAGTTTGAACTGCTTAGGTGGGGCATGGCACAAAAAAAAGTTGGGAAACACTGGTTTAGATTTTTCTTAAAGTGTATAGATGTTCTCAATTTCACAAAATGTTCAAAATTCAGATAAGACATAGTTTATTACAACAAAATTATTTAAAAATAACTGAACCATTCATGTAATTACTTTATAGATACCATAGTTGTTATGTATAGAATAAAAACTGAAAGAAAAAAAATATGAAAAAGAGAATTTGCTACATACCTGGGGATGATGAAATCTGCTCTTGACTTTTTCCTTCAAAAGCCACTGAAGGATGAAAATCAATAGCTGAAATATCTTCAATTAGCTTGTTGCACAACTTTTCAGTTAATATATCTTCAGTTTCTGTAGGCATTTCATGACCATTCTGTGTTTCTGATGCTTGGTTGTTAGTGCTATCTTCACATACCAATGACGAATTGGAATTAAACCCAACATCCTTAAACAAAAAGTTACTCAGATCTTCAACAGACAAGCTATCCAATTGTAGAAAGTCCTTTTCATTTTCAAAAGGTGGTGGAGCTACAAAACCTGAACTATATAATTCAGGAGCCCCAGACGAAAAATCCATAAAATCCAGACTATGAGTAGGATGTTCAGTATTTTCAGGAAAATAATCTGCTGATTTAAGGTTATCAGCAAAAGACTGGATGTTAGTAAATAAATCAGATTCAAATAAAACTGGGGTATCAGGAACAGCAAGGGAATTCTCAGTTGAAATACTGGCATCCATAGGTTCAGGCTTGAGAAACCCATCAAATTTGCCAGAGCATGTCATTTGCAGTACATCATTTATTCCGAATAAGCTGTTTGTCTCCATGGTATTAAACATTGGTGACGATTCATAACCACTTGGAGTAATTAAGTTGTCATTTAGTGACCCTTGAGAATAATCATTTTGTGGCGAGTCAGTTCCTTTGCCATATCCAGATTCATTACCACTTGGGGTAGTAATTAAGTTATCATTTAGTGACACCTGAGCATAATCATCTTGTGGCGAGTCAACTCCACTGCCATATCCAGATTCTACTGATGATAAGGCACCATCACTGTCGGAGGCTTCTTTCTTGACTACATTTAATTTTTTCAGTTCCTTCTTCAGCCTTTTTTTCTCTGCAAGATAATAAAGTGAAAATATTATCTACACAGATCAACATAGAATACATACGAAAGCATTTTATAATTTCAACATTTTGATTTTTTTGATTACACAAATTTTCTCTTCACATATCAACTTAGAAAATAAATGTTTATTCCATGTCTTGATTAAGAGAAATTAAGCTTTCTCTAAGAAAGAGCAGTCATTATGTCATAGCTACTTAAAAAAAATATAGCATAAACAATCTTAAATGATGAATAAAAATTCCATTTTAAAATTTTTTTCAACAAAATTTTACTTTTGTCAGCTATTTATCAAAACAAAATTGATTTCATAATTCATGGTCTCAGCATAGCAGATGTCAATAAATTTAAATATTAATATTTCAGAAAGCATCTAGAATAACATCACAAATAATGCCTAACGTAATCAGTATTTATAATCTGTAACACAGCTTGAAAGGAAAATATAACAGGTAAAAAAAACATTTTTTAGGATGAAAGAAATGAATATTCATTATACAGGGATGAGATTGGCAAAAAAGCAAACAGACTGAAATCATATGCGAGCAAAAAATTTGTACCATAATTTATACGCGAAACATGTTTTAAGAAATAAAACATCAGAACACGCAACATGATGAAAATATTACACTATAATAATTAATAACTTAATTATTTATAATTCAGTACGTATAAATAAGAAAAAGAATAGTAAATTACTATTAAATCATTCACATTAAAAGTTAACAAACGAGTTTAACACATCATCAGGGGCATCAAAAAATACAAAATTAGACATTAAAACATATTTACAACCTGCACATCACCGAGATGCAACATTCACCCAACAGAAGTCAGCAAAAAATTATATTTAATAGCCTTCTGATAAAAGTTAGTAGCTCAAAAAATAAATAAAAATAAGGACAAATAATTTCTTTTGCTTCAGGCAATTGTGTAAAGTGTATTAGCTCTTTATAAATTATAATAATGTATCATATACAGAATTCTGTTTTAGTTCCTTTATTTTTATACATTTTTCCACTTCATCACATCGATTTACAATATCTTTTCTAATAGTAGCCATAAAACAAAATTAAATCTCTATAAAAATAATTGATCTTTAGAAGAAATCCGCATATACCAATCTTACAATTTCGATTCGCAAAAGACGTATGAATAGAATGAAAAAGAAAAGAATGTAGAGCACATGCAAAACATCTCTATCAAAACAAAGGCACAGGTTCCCTTCTGAAGTGGCTGCCAACATTACAGGCGATTTGAGAATTCCGAGCATTTTCTGGCAGTATGATTCGTCAGTAGAAGATGAACCAGCTAGTTTCCTAGTCAGTGGAGTTAAGCCGCGTGGTTGAGCATATTTTCTCAGAATTTTCTTTCGGAAACAGAAGATTTCTTTGCTTTGTGTAAAAGTGGAATTTTCGGAAGAAAAAGCAAATTTTTGCGGGGGGGGGGCGCGCAAGGAATTTATCCAAAATAACAAAAAAGCGGAAGAATCTCGTCCCTGATTATATATGCAACATAAAATTATATTTTATCGAAATAATAAAATTATTCAAGAATGCAAAGCAATAAATTTTATATAGAGAGCATTATTATAACAGAAATTATAAAGAAGAAAAATAAAAACCTAGAAACACAGAGATTTAAAAAATTTCCCTTCATGTCAGAACCGAGGCAGCAAACATGAATATTACAATATTTTCCCATGGATGGATTCAAGCTTACTTTGTCAATTCTGCACCTATTTATTTTCTTGAAATTTCAATTTAGTGATGGGTTGTTACAAATTAAGAACTACCATTAAGGCTCCATTAATTTTCAAAGGAGTTACAGTATAACTGTTCCTAGATTATTCCAGCAATGAAACATGATTATGTAAAAATCACATTTAATACACAATTGCAATATAACATGGATCTTATTCTGAACTAAGTGTAAATACTTCCTATTTCAGGAAAAATTATGTGCAGAAGGAAGAAAAATTATGCATTCAGACTGATACATATCATTTGTGTACTTTTGAGCATTTATATTCCCATTAAACAAGTAAATCCGGTCCACAAATTTTGATATTATACAACCATAGTTCATAGCACTATTCAAGAGTTTTATAGTAAGCATAATGCAGTTCGAATGGAACAATTCCCTCACTCTTTTGCACTATGTGCCAAGTGAACAGGCTTCTATTGTAAAAAATATTTCATAAAAGACATTATAAACTTAAAATTTTTATATATACTTCTTACTTTAAGGATTTTTCGATTTAAGATAAATAAATTTATAAAAAGTAAATAAAATACCTTTAACTTCAGCTTTACTCAAGATTCTGTATGTTAATCTATCATCACTAATATGTATTTTTTCCACATAATCAGATTTCCTTAAAGAGGCTGTAATGGCTTGTTTTGCATCTGTATAATGCTTGGAATGAAAAACATACTTTTTCTTATTCAATGCATACCAATCCTGGAAAACAATAAATAAACTTCTAATTACCAAAACATGATAAATGGAAAAGAGAAACTTATCACATACTAAAGTTTCTACATTGGCATGGAAATGTAGACTTTCCAACTCAAACTTTACCACCATTACAAAAAAAGGAACAGGTGCAAAATATTTTGAATATAATAATATTTGCCCTATATATAAGAATTAGGCACACAGTTATTTTATATTTTAGTAAAATATGAAATTGATGGTCACCCATATGTTAAAATAGAAGTTAAAAGTAAAAATATAACATTCTAGGACCTTTAACATATTTTCGAAAAACAATTACTTATACATATTTATAATAAATGAAAAGGATTATATGAAATATAATCCATTTTATTTTTTGTCCTAATCATGTTGACAGTTGTTGCAACTAATAATAATTATCATCTGCAACATGATTAAATGATTACAAACCTGTACAGTTCTCTAAATATAAGGGATATGATAAAATAATTTCAGAATAACTGACTTAGCTAATTTTAATACTTTACATTTTCAGAATGAAAAAGCTCCAAGTTATAAGATTTGAATGACATGCTATGTGGAACAAATTTCTTTCCATCTTCAATATTTAATACAGAACACAATTCAAATAAAATTCTCAATTTATTCTGAATGTTTCTAAACAACGAGTACAATACTAAGAATATTGAAAAAGGATGATGGGGGGGGGGGGGGGATAACGTTATAAAGGAAAAATTCTGATGTCGAATACATATTGCAATATTAATAACACATCAGATGTAATAAAACATATAATAATAATACAATCTATTTCACTTCTTCTACACAGGATATTTTTTAACTCAAAAAAAAAAAAATATATATTTAGTTAATTATTTCAATTAATCAAAGCGTGTTATATTTTCAATATATACAAATATTAATCTAAAAATTAAAGTCAAATTACCTTATCAATAATCACACAAATGAAATACAAAAGATAGGTTGAATAAAGACTCTTACATTATGAAAAAAGACAATCTAGAATAGGAATTCCAACAATAAAATGCCTATCAGCCTTGGAAACTGTTATATGTTGCATTAAATTTAGATTTTGTGGCACCAACCCTCTGCGAAAGCCAATTGTTGGAAAAACAAAAAAAATAGGGGAATAAATTCCAAAAATATTTCAAGATTAGAAATGAGAAAGTATATAACTTATAACATACCAATTCAATAGTAATAAATATTGTTAGAACTTAAGATATATATGATATTTTAATTTTTTAACTTTCTTAAATCATTTTTAAAGAACACAGCATTTTAATTACTTCTATCGTAATAAGAGCACTACAAATTTCTTTTTGAGTCACGAGTCTTTTCCAGGGAAATTCCCTTCTCTGGGTACTTAAACTTTCTGCGCATTCATATCTGCCCTTTTTGATTTCAATATGTAAACGAACAACACCGTCAAACGCTAACTTTTTTTAGTCTGGTCATGGATATTCATATAATGCGATTATTTTAACTATTGAAAAGTAACCTATACTATTGTCTACGATGGAATAAAAGAAGATTGAACAACTACTGTTTTTTCCTTTACCAAAATGGACTACATTTCACCCTTAAAGCCTGATCTTTCATATATATATCAATGCCAATACTATCCAAGGAATTTTAGTGTGGCTCCAAGTAAACTAAAGCAAAAACACCAGCTGAAGAACCAATAAACTTATTTAAAGTAATAGTTTAATATATTTCAATGAAATTTTTGACATCACAATTTTGTTAAATAACTGCATAATAATAAAAAACGTTGAATTTTTCTACATATATTATTTAAACTGATATAAAATCATGGCCCAATATTGTCTGAAGAATTTTAGTGCGACCCCAATAAGCACAAGAAAATATAAAAAAAAATGAAGCATCAGTAAATAATGAAAAAAGGGAAACTTGTTCATATTAATTATTTAATACGTCTCAATCAAATGTTTTAACTTTGAAGAATTTAAAAGAAGCAAACGTTGATGAAATTCCAAGACCCCCAAATTTATATATGACCAAACCAAAGCCATGCTCACTAATTAAAAAAATTTTAATTCAAAGAAATATCTAATTCAAATCGTTTATTTGTACATATTTAAAAAAAAAGTATAAAAGCAAAATGTTTTTGAAGTTAAAATAACCCTATTTATAAAAAGGAAGTCATTACAAACAAAATATGAAAGATTGTTTCACCTTAAAAATGAATTCATCTTCAACATCTAACTTTTTAGTTTTGTGAGGTAAAACTATGCTGAATTTGAGCCCTGACGGATCTTCAGGAATCAAATTTCTATACTTTTTGTTGATCACGCCATCGTGTAAGAAAGGCACTAATCGAGGACCTTGGCGACCCATCTGAAACAAAAGATGATTTTAATTGATAAACTTCATTACAAAAACTAAGCTAATTTTCAATTTTCTCCCCTTTATATGAAAGGGTAGAAAGAAAAAGTAATGATACTCAATAAAATTCAGCACTTAGGAGGTGTAGGACACAATCGAAAATATATTTGGTCAACAATTTATTTTTGTTTTTAATAAACTAAGAGTTTAGAGTTAAGAAAAAGCGAGCAAGAATGTTCTCCCCTAGACTTTTGTGTGTACATTCAAATTACGGAGCATTTGCTGCTCAAATATTGCATAGTGTAAAAAACTGAGCATGCATTTTGGAAGTTTTCCTTTCTTCTAATACTCGAATAAGATATAGATTTACCATTTTGGTGATAGTACAACTTAAACAAACATAAATAAGAAAAGCTCATTGCTTTTTTTAACACATGAACACGAACTGACAGCCGACTAACTCTTGGATTTAGTCCAACATTTAATAGAAACCTACAATGTTGGTGTTTAATACTAAATTCTCTCTGTTCCAGCTCATTTTCAAGTTGACATTTACAGACAGACAGAAATAATTTTTTAAAAAAATGTTTTGTTAAATGTGACCTAAAACATAGAAGTTGATTCAAATCTCAAAGTCAAATTTTCTAACAATTGAAATACTTTCCCTTTTTATACTTTGTACATGAGAACATATTTCCCCTTTTGCACTGAGTACATAGCCCTCTTAAATTCTTAAACTCAATTTTTTCATCCTCTAGTAATGACACCAGGTCACATACACTTTTTGCCTTCATTCTAGCTGTGCCACTGAACCGAGGCGAGAGTGGATAACAATCTGGTGCAGACCCAATTGGTAGAATCGGCTGAAAGCCGATCCTATCTATAAATCTTTGAAAACTAAGAAATATTTCTGTTTATAATCAGACGTTTCTAACCTTAAAAATGTAATTAGACTTGCATAGATTGGGCACTGTCCCATTGCCAAGTCCATTCCACTTTCACCAATTGCTATTTTTCAACTGCGTTAAATCTAGTTTATCAATTTAAAAAAGTTTAAGTTTGGAGATAGTGCCCTGTTTTTAAATCTAACCAATGTTCTTTCAGTTAAAACATTTCAAAAGATTTAAAAATTAAAGTTATATACAATGAGAATAATTAACCTAACACAACTGTTCATCCACAGATAATAATGGATTTAAATGCTAATACAACAATGTAGTTTATTATTTACAAATCAACAGCCAAAATGGAAAACAAAAAATATTCATACCGTCTTATAGAATTGTAGATACACTGTCTATTCACAGTAGCAGTCTTAATCTTTTATGTTTAATCACTCCTGATGTAGCAAGCTCAAGTTTTAAAATCTTTCACTGTAACAGAAAAATGATAATTAGATAAAATTATAAGCATGCATAAAGTAAATTTTGCATTTCTTCAGGATGAGTTTATCATTTTATTACATATACAACATTTTTTTTTTTGAGAATTTACCAAATACTGTCAGCATTGCCATATTTAATTTCTTTTTCATGCATGGTATGCTGTCAAAAACAATCAACCATTATTTGGAATTAGAATCATCACTTTTTGATTCCTTACTCTTGTTTGTGAGACGTTATCCTGTTCTGCTTAAAAGTTAACTTTTCTGGTTGTAATGGGTTCATATTTTCTTTTCTAAAATTTTCTCCGAGGCACAATTGAAACTTTTTAAAACATACATATATGATAAAAGAATGTAATCAGCAAATTATATAATCCTAAGCTAAATTATATTTAAGATCCGAAGGATACATAATGCAAAATGAGGAGTCAAATTGACTCCATTTACATATACTGGATGGAAACAGGGAATCATACCAACTCTTTCACGTAGATTATTTGAAATATGAAGTCAGACTGACTAAACCTCAAGCTCTTTACTACAAAAGTAGGATTCAATTTGACTCAATATTTTGAAAATTGCCAGCTGAACTGAAGACGGCAGATAGTACACAAACTGAAGACAGTGCCTGATCTTCTAACTGTCTTTAGGTCTGCTGATACCAGAGCCAGAAAAGGGGAATCTCCCCCTCTCATAAGCAGCAGACTCTTAATTTGAGTGGGAAATGAACTCAAAATGTCTATATCCTCATTCCAAGGTTAAAATGTCAATGACCACACTTTAGTTTAATGAATCTTTGGTACTTTTCCGTTAGCCGGGCGCAAATGTCGCCAATTGCGAGCCAAGTCGGCAGGCGCAAATGTCGCCAAAATTTGGCAGAATTCTACATTATTTGGCAATTTTTCGCTTGTGCCCGGCTAAAATGATGTCGCCAATTGCGAGCCAAGTTGGCGGGTGCAAATGTCGCCAAAATTTGGCGGAATTCTACATTATTTGGCGATTTTTCGCTTGCGCCTGGCTAACGGAAAAGTACCAAATCTTTTCTTTCTCAAATAAGCACAGTTAAATGGATATTAGAATATTTCCTAAAGAAGAGAACATTTTAAATTGGATAGAAATAAAGAATAATGTATCATAAAATGCTAAAATTTGCTAAGTGGATTGATTAAAATTTGCACAAATACTAAAATTTGCAAAGTGGAAGGAAAGGAACCTTAACATAAATGACTATTAAAATGTATAAAAAATAAGCAAAAGCTACTTTTTGAAGTTAATAAATAAAATATTCAACATATTTTTAAAAAGTAGAATCAAAAGATTATTACTGATAAGTTAGTTAAAAAGTAATTAAAAATTACATCCATTGTGCCAAGCACAGCAACCTTATGCTGTGAGACACAGAACTTTTTTTGGATACTCAGAGTTGGGTTGTTGTGTTAACGATGGCATACACTCTGGCCGTTTCTCTACTAACATAAGCTTAGCAACAACTACCATCGTTGATCTAATGGAAGAGTATCCAAAACTTTAAATGAGCTGAACTTAAAAAGTTGCATAAAACAATTTTAATATTATTTCCCATACTGACTAATTAATATTTATCAAATTTAACAATAAATCAGACTTTTAAAATTCAGAAGCTAAGCTGTAAAAATGGTAGGTTAAATAAATAGGTTAGAACATGTACATAATAATATAACTGGAAATTCAGGGTACTTACATTTCTTTGCTCTCTTTGCAAAATATTCAGGTCTGGAAAAAAAAAAAAAAAATTAAACATAGAATTGCAATAATTTATATGCAACACTAACAAGTTACTTAAGACAAATATAAAATTACATATTTAAATATTTATTAAAAGATTGCTTTAATTTATGATAAATTTGTCCACAATGAGAAAGCAAAAAGAAAAAAAAAGCAAATATAGAAGACACTAATTAAACAAGCACCCACATTGTTTTAACTGGTTATGATTAATTGTCATAATATAGTGTTTTTTATATTCAGTTTTTAAGTTAAAGCTTTTATCTATAAACTTTATAACAAGTTGTTACAGGAAGCTATACTGGGAACATCAGACTCTATTTAGAGATATTCAGCCTAAGATAAATAAAAATCTATTTACTGTTGATGAATATTTAGTTATGAATTTCAGATTAAATTCCCAGCAAATCAGTAACTTCAAGCAAAAGTTTGAAATTTTTCATGTAACCAACAACAACAAAAAAACATTTTTAATAGGAATTTAAGTTGGATAGGAATGATTAAATACAATATTTTTATTTATTCACTGATCCATGCTTAAACATAGAAAAGTGACCATTTTTTAAAAAATTACAGAATTTATGACAATCTGAAAATGTAAACAGAAGAAAGTAAAATCAAACAGTTGTCAAGCATATCTTCTTTTGACAGCAACTACTAATATAATTAATAAAATAAAGTTAAGCCTGTGATATTCTACCATAAGCTGGAGCTCATAACTTTTAGCCATTTGTTTAGGGTGGATGCTCCAGTTTTGGCCACATTAAGAGAAAATTTGAATTGGAATTTTCACTAAGGATGACGGGTTAAAGCTTTGTAAGTCATACTTGCACTATTTTTTAGTAAATTTTATTGCCTTTCTGTCAATTATAAAATCTTTCTCTAGAAAAAATTATATTTTGAGTTATGAATTTTTAAATAATTTATCCCAAATTTGTACCAGTTTTTGCCACATTAATATCATATTATATAACAGGCATTTTAATGAATATTAAGCAAAAATAAAGCATTTTTATGCACTATGTATTTTATTACATTTTCATATTTTATAAACCATTTTTTGCTGAATTTGTAAAAACTTAAAAATAAAATATACATAAGTTGGTTTGAAATATACACGTTGTATAAACTTGCATAAAAATTTATTTTCGTAAAAAAAAGGGGGGGGGTTGAATTTATATGCAAATACTTAAAGCATGCCTTTACAAAATTAAAAAAAAATGAAGTTTCATCAGCATTATACACATGCTTTGGATTATCTAAAAACACTTGTTTCTTCACCAAGGAGCTCTTCAACTCCTTGGTGAAGAAACCTCCTCTTAAACCAATTTCTGCTTTTGTCATCTGTGATATTTGCCTATGCTTTTATTTAAAAAACTCTGCCTTATGACTGATTCTAGGATGCCATTTCATAAAAGGATTATAATACTTTCTGCCTGGTCTTCCATTTTGAAACTGACATTTTACTTTACTGGCCTGGATAATCTTCTGAATAGATCAAGAAGTTGGTCTTTGATAATTAAAAATCCCATTCTTACAACTCCCAAAATCTATTCTTCCCACTGATTTTTTACCTCAATTCCTAATACTGCAAGAGAACTACCATGCTCACCATAGCCAGAAAATAAAGCCTTCTCTTGTAATCTTGTGAAGCAAGATGGAATGAGGCATTCCATATAAACTTTAATGCAGGCTTTCCATTTTGATTGTCCTTAATTATATTTCAAATTTTAATCGGAGAGTAGCAAAATCTCTTTCTGATGGAAATATCACCTTATTTTTTTATATTTAAATTGGAATTATTGCTGCTTAAAATCTAAGCAAAACTAAATTAGTTACTTTTATTTTATCCTGATATTCTTAAGATTATTTTATGACTAAAAACATAACAAACCATGTGGCCAAAAGTGGAACATGTGTTGTACCCCTTTTGGCCACATGCATGGCCAAAAGTGGTTACATATAGTAAATTTAGAGTACCTAACAGTTTTGGCCACCACCTGCTTAATCTTAAAACTAATTAATTTTGATATGAAATCAGAATAAAAAGAAAGCTTACCTCATAAACCTTAAGGGTAATCAGTTTTAGAATGAACAGTTAATTCTGAGAGCCTGATGATGAAAAACTGCAAAACCTTGTTCCTTAAGAAAAACTTGAACAGTTGCGAGCATACAATACATGATCATGTCACATGTTTGAGAAAAATTAACCAATCATATTAAAAATAGTAAAATGTGGATTGTTTAAAGTTTTTGAATGCATTTTATTGGTTAATTTGAAATTACTTGTTAATTAATGGAAAAACAAGTTCAATGTGGCCAATACTGGCGCAGTGGCCAAAAGTGGAGCATCTACCTACTATTAAGGAAACACGAAATTCATTTAATACCTATACATATTGATACACAAATAAGAATTAAACCACTGATAAAAATGATTATAATGTTGATAATGCAGTAAGAAATAATATTTAATAAGATTTTTCTTATATACTATCTATATCAGTTGTTATTACTAAGAGTTTTATGAAATTAAACAAATATAAGTCATAAGAACAGAAAATAACATGATTTTCTATACAGAATAGATACAATATAACTTTTATCTGCAGAACATATTCAAAAAAACTGAACTGGGTATGATGTTGTTTCTTAACTTGCTTTTTTTCTGTAAGCTTTATTTGAATATCTTGGTATTATTTACCAATGAAGAAAATATATAATAAGTGCATCAATATCAATGCAATATCGAGAAAAAAACTATATTCAGAAATCTAGTTAATTGCAAATAATTTAATTTACAGCACTAAGAACTTACACGTCTCAACAGCACAGGAACCACCCAAAAATGTACTTGTTTACTACATCTACATGCTACAACATTTGGCGATTGTAGATAAGAGTTGGCTTCATTTCTAAATGTTAAACAATGAAAGGAATTGAACGAATTTGGCATTATTATTGGCGAGAAAATAAACGGGATTTCCCCTGCTCTCCAGCAGACATCCGACAAATAAAAAAGATAAACACGGTTTCAGTTCGTAAAAATAATACATAGATAACTCAAAGTGTAGACAAATTAACATCATTTGAATTCAGTGTCTGTTTAAAACCCAGATGCTCACCAGGGATATCCATCTGAATGAAAAGTTGAAAAACATTTTAATACAATCAATAGAAAATTACAAATGTTAAAACAATAAATGTTAAAAATCAACAGAAAATTAAAAAAAAAATACAATTTTAACAAACAAATTTTAATACAATAATATTTTTAAGCCGAAGGTATCATGATGCGTTCTGCGGTCTATTCTCGTAACCCGGTTGGGTTCGGAACGTTTCGCCTTTCGACCGCGGGACGTTAATGGCCTTTTCTCGACCGAAAGAAGGGGTCTGGTTCTCCTACCTCGGTCGTTTCGAACATCGCGCTTTACGCTAGGAAGTGACGTATTTCTGCTACGCGCGCAGCAAATCAAGCGATCATCATTGTTTCATGGTTTCAGATTCAGTTCGAGTTTTGAATCGCCAAAGGAACTATGGCGAAGCGTACATTTGCTTCCCAACTCGAAATTATGTTGCATTATTTTGAAAAATATCCACAAATTTTAAATGGGAAAGTTGATCGCATCTTTTCAAAAGACACCAAGGGTAAGAGGTGGGAAGATTTAATTTCTGCTCTTATAAGATGCATCATAATGCATCTTTCTTGCTTTCATAAGTCCATTGTTAAGGGGGGTTAAGCCATTTATCTTTTACAAAATATACATTTATAATAATATTAGGCATTTATAGAACATAAATTCTTTTTTTCAATATAATGATGTAATTTTACCAGTTTTCTAGAGAGAGGAAAAGTAATAAACTTTTTTCCATGCCAAATATTTCAACATGAATAAATCTTATAAATTAATATTACAAACCACTTGTTTATTTTTCCAATTACATAAGAAAATAAAGCATGAAAAAAAGTTATTAAATTCAGCAAGTTTTCACAACATTAAAAAAATTACATCTTTATCAAGGAACAAGAAAAATTCTTTTATTGTCTGATTTTGCAATTACTTCGTAAATATTTGACAAATTTCTTTGAAGTAAAACCCAAATAAAAAAATTGTAATGATATATATACATACGGAATGAGAAAAGTCATTCCACACCCAATGTTAAAAAAATGTAAAAATGTTACCCTAATTTAATTTAATAAGAAAATATTAAGTAATTAAATCTTTAAATGTAATTGATCTTAGCTAATTATCAAATATCATTATTGACTATTTTGATGGAGTAGTAAAATATTTAACTACTTTTAAAGACTTAATTACTTTAGATTGTCGTATTAAATTACTAGATTAAATTATTTAATTTCGATAAAAGATTTAACTACTTTTTAAAAAATCTAAAGTAATTGATAAATTCTTCTTCAGATTGGCCAAACGGATTACATTTATCCCGATAAACCCTTTCAAAACACAATTAACGTCTCAGCAGCCCCCATTTTAAACGAAAATTTAATAAGTTCTGATATCGAAACAACACTTCTCTCTAGCGAATAGCATTTACGCCAGGTACAGAGCTGGAGAGAAATCGGAGTCCTTTTTTCGACTGAGAGAGATCCTAACGGGTTGGAAAAACGGGTACGAGAATCGCACTTGTCGTTAACGGGCGGAAAAAGTGACGTCTCCCAACCCAACCGGGGTACAAGAATAGACCCGTTGGTTATGCACATGACGACAGAAGCAAGCCTGCCGAGAGCGGGCGGTGGGTGGGGGGTGGAGCATGAGGGACAAGATCCCCAAGGACTAGGTTTAGTACAGGGCACCTTATCCCATTATAAGGCAACATATTTTTCTGATTTTCAAAAGTGTTTCATTTTTATCCATGGGAAATGGGGCGCGATATTAAATGAATCATATTTTTACATTTATTTTCCCTGAATATAAAAGTCGCACATTCTCGATATGAACGAGTTTTGTGTTTTGTTTATTACATTAAAAACCTTGATTATATTTGCATTACTTTTGGACTTCCGCTTTGAAGATTCCATTGACTTAGGATTACACCGGGATTACATTTTTAAGGCCTTTAATGTAAATAAACAAAGCAGAAAATTTGTTCATTTTCTATGGACGAGTTTCCTGGTTTGTTCAAATATCTGTAATATCTGTATAATACGTATTTCCGGTGTAATGTTAAGTCAATGGATCTTGAAAGCGGAAGTCCAACAAGCAGATAAAGTCAAGGTTTTTAATACTAGTTAACAAACCAGAAAACTCGTCCATATATTTAAAATAATTTGGTAGAAAAACCTTCACCGAGTCCGCCAGCCTCAACCGCTGAACCGATTTCGATGTTTTTTTTCATTTGAAGAGTTGTGACGTCTAGATATGTTATCAAGGGCCCCCCCCCCCCCCCCTCAACCATTTTCGAACGAAAACGAAAATACATTTATTCTCTGTACATTGTCTTTGGGAAAAAACCTTGTAGAAATCTCCCAGCTCCAACCACCCGACGGATTTCGTCAATTTTTTTTCATTTGAAAGGTTTTAACGTCTATCTATGAAATCAAGAGTCACCTGCCCCCATTTTCGAACGTAATCGAAAAACCAAATCTCCTCTGTACATTGTCTATGAGTAAACTTTGTAGAAATCCCCCAGCCCCAACCACCCGATGGATTTCGACATTATTTTCATCATTTGAAAGGTTATGACGTCTAGATAGGTCATCAAGGGTCACCTGCCCCCCCCCACTTTCGAAAGATATCGAAAAAACATTTCTCTATATGTCATCAAGGGTCGCCTTCCCCCCCGTTCGAAAATGGGACGTGGTGAGAGCAAGCGATGCTTGATAGCATATCTAGACGATATAAGCATTCATATGAAATAAAATTTATCGAAATCTGTCGAGTGGTTGGGGCTGGCGAACTGTCTGAAGGTTTCACCATATTATTTTAAATATATAGATCCCAACAGTTCCATCACAGTGGCGTGTCAAAAATATTATAAAATACCTACTGTATCTGATGTCATCGAAAGAATCTAAAAAGAAATACCAGTCTCCATTTACCAAGGCCTATTTCGAGGAATATTCGTTTATTATCGCTTCGGAAAAAGATAAATCGTATGCATTTTGCACCATTTGCACTTTTGAGTTTTCAATTGCTTCCAGCAAAATCTGCAACAACTTCTTCTTTAAAGGAGTAAAAGTGCATTATCATGTAATTTGTAAATAGGACTTATTTGTAAGTAGAACTCAACTGTAGAAATGACAAATATATAGGTAAGTCAATAATTTATATTGGTAATACTGACTAGATATAAAATATGCATGGCAGAGTGATGACTGAAAAAAGTGTCTTTTAAAAAACTGATCAGATTATTTTAAAAAACCAGTTAAGCAATTTTTAAAGATAAATACATTTTCATTTATTTTGTAAAAAAATAAAATTTTGAGAAAAATATAACCAAAATAAAAGATTTTCTCATTAGGCCCCCTTCACCTTATTTGTTCATGAGTTATATAAAGTAAATGTTGGCCCTGCTGTGCATTTGTGATCGTGTATGTATAATTGAAAATGTCTCCCTCTTTTTCAAATCTGGAAGTTGGCAGGTCTGTATATGTAGTTCATTACAGACTCATTTTTATTAACCTACTTACAAAATTATAAAATTTGCTAAATCTATGTAGAGAAAAATGGCAGGATGGTAGTTGTTTGTAGGAGAGAGGAATTATAAAGGGAACGAAAAATTAACGCAAAGGTAACAGATCGCTAAGTTCATTCATGCTATTAGTTTTCTTTTCACTGATTCATTTGAAACATATCATGGTCATCCATAATCTTCTAAAGTAATCGTTCTTTTTTACATATTTGCTACGAAAATTTATTCGAAATTCTCATGACGATTTTTTAAAGAGACTGTTAAGTACTGTGCTCGCCAAATGTGGCAACCCCTCAGGAAGTAGGGTTACTATTGTGTTACTGCGCGGGACATAGCCCGCCAGAACTAGATTTGGTCGAGAGATGGTATGTGATGCAACTCTGAAAAAGAATAAACCTCTTTGTTATGGATCTTCACTTCGTCATTTCTCGTCAAAGTTCTCATCGCACTCAACATCATACAGTCCATGCCTTTTATATATTAGTTGCGCCGCAACATATGTTATAGTTTGCCCCGCTATAGTTAGAGCCATCGATTGGACGCAACAGAGACAAATCCATAAAAGTGAGTTAGTTTAGTTTAGTTACATTGGTGTCCCGTTTTGAAGCAACACGAGGACTATTTTGGGACGGATATCGTAATTTTGGATAGCGGGCAGATGACGAGGACGCGATACCTGAGCTTTCCTCTCTCCAAACTTCAGCCCCACCAGCGGGAGGGCGTATGACCCCGGTGGCAGATTTGGCGCGCACCAGGGCCATATATACGGAATTGGGTCTCGAACCTGAAACAAGTGGTGTAGTTTCAAAATAAGCAGTGTCGGAACGCTCTAACATGGATGACAAAAATCGCACCCTTTTAAGGTCATTTTCACAATTTTTTTATTTCTCGTAAGAAAAGCAGTGCCGGAAAGGCGTGCCGTCTCCACTAGGCCCCTCCATATAAAGCGAGAAAGACAGGAACTTTCGCATCTCATATTCGAGACTCATAGCTCGGTAATCTTTTTCAAAATCAATACCGAAGTCGAACAACGTTCAACCTTACCAAAGTTGCAAACAAACACAGCAAAGAGAATAAATAGCACTTTTTTATGATTAATTAATGGTTTTGAGTGCAATCGCAGTTTTCATGGCACTTGTCTATGCGTTTTAAACACTCAAATGCGTTAGATTCAGTGGCGTACAAACATAAAATGGCGCCCAGGGCAAATACAAACATTGCGCCCTCTCCCCTCTTTATCTCTTGGAAGGAGATTCTAGTTTTTTTATCTGAAACTTATTTGTTCTAAACTGTTTTTTTTTAATAAGAAAGGGCCCCTCACTGTTATTGAAACTAGGAATGATACTTTGGAATACTAGGAAAACTTTTTCTGCTAATTATTTGTCACGAATTTAACGAAATAGCTGATACCCAATCAGTGTGAATAGGGTACCGTGAGAAATCCCGAGATCCCTATGGGACTAATCTATTCAAAATTATCTCCTACTGCCCAGGACGCAAATCTTTGAAATGGACATCCCTTTGAAACGAGTTTCCAGTTTCAGTTATAGATGAGGATAGTCATCAAATTTCTGCAACATAATTCTATTTGTAATTTTGTCACAGCTTGAGCTGGTTTCCGAGTTGTAAAAAAGATTGTATCCTTTAGGTTTTCCCACACTTTGTTGGAACTATTTTAATTTTTAAGAATCTTTGGGATAAGAGCTTAAAAAGAACGAACTTTTTGTTACATACTACGAATTCATTCCTTAATTTTGCACTCCTTGGTAATTGCGCCCAGGGCACGTGCCCTGCTTGTCTCACCCTAGTTACGCCACTGATTAGATACTATTATTCAGCGTAAATAAATACATTTATTAAACGTAGTTTTTAAAAACACGCATTTATTAGTGTACTAAAAAGTCGATTTTTAAAAATTTTGGTTATTTCCTACTTTTTAGTTTTTATTTAATAATTCGGCATTATAAACATTATGCAATACTTAAATTAATTTTTCCTGAAATTCACTACCAGATGGCTTCCCTCAATGTCCGATTTTGTTTTCCGCCTATTTGAATACTTGAGGTTCCTAAAAAAATAAATTTATAGATTTTGCAGTGCTTTTGCGTCCATAATTATGTCGGAAAGGAAGGAATTTCAAAAAAGTTCGATTTAACAAGATCCAGGGTCACCAACAGTGGCATAGCTGCGACTTTTGCCAACAGGGGCAAATTTGAAGCATTTCCCTCTTCTTTTACAAGTTGCATAGGAAGCACAATATTGCAAGATTCCTTAATCGCAAGTTGATTATCGATGATCTCAGATAATTTTAAAACAGTTTCAATTTCGAAAAGCTTCTTACGCACTTCATAACAAGCGTTAAATAAATTCTTAAAATTAGGACAATATTAGGAATGGAGTTTTCTAGATTAAAATTGTAAGCCACTATAGTTGGTGAATGAAGTAAACGAAATGGATATCCAGACAAAGTATACAATAAAGGTTTAATCTATCAGCAGAAGATATTGTGCGATATCTTTACGATGCTGTTCGACATTCTGAATGCCGCATAATATCGTGAAGATATATCGATATACTGTATTACAGCCACGAGAAAAACCCTAGACACCAGACATGCCTGTGGTGGGCGTCATGGAAGCGGGATATTCCACTGCATTTTGGTGGCGAAAGAAAGGGCTTTATTTCATTTGGCGCAGATAGAACCGACGGAAGTCTCGTTTCGCTTTGTGCTACGGTCGAAAACGAATTCCTGGCCTAACGAAGTGAGCTTTGTACACCAAATGTTGCGGCTGATTTTATACTCGTTTACCTCCTTTCTTCGACTCGTCTACTTGCGGCAACCCTCTCCAGGGTTTTTCTCCTGACGGTAGGACAGTAGTAGAGCATCTTGTGCTATTAGGCATGGAATGCATACTTACAACACAGCACAGTTACATGAATAACAACAGGCGAAGCGTTGTATAGCTTCAGACGACAAGTCTTTTCAACACCTATTTTAAACTAGAAGATTTGTGCCCGTATAAGACGGCTTTTCGCTTGCCAACAATATCTCAGATCTGATTGTCACAGATTTATTAACGGAAGTTGTTGAAGAAAATATCACGCATAATGCCAGAGTGCTTAAGAAATAAAAATGCATGAAAAACATAACTGATGAATCAATTGACAAAATGTCGAGTCCGAGCAAAAATAATGCAAAATACACTAACAGAAATACAAAATAAAAAATTTATGAATTGATGAATGCAAATCTTTAAGTAAAAGGAGCCCTTCAGTGTAAGAACGGTTAAGGGAGAAATAATAAATATAAAATATATAAATATTCACTTCCAAAATTAAGTTCGAAAAGGAAGAAACCTTTTAACAAAAACTGAACTATTCTAAATAGTTCTGCGTGCATGAATTAAATAAAAAGAAAGAAAACGATTGACAAATCATAATTCAATCCGCTGAATCAAAAAAAAAAATTAAAAAGAAAGGAAGCTACTAAATTCAGCTAAAAAATAAATTAAATAAACAGTCAAATAGCAATAATGTCCATTTATCCCCTGTATTTGCTATTTTGTAGCCGTCAAAACACCGTCTGAATGTCCTTTGCACGTAGCCAAACTAAACCACATGAGCGTTACCGCAATTTCTGGATAAATCTAATATAGATAATTCAAACGCTTATTGCTGATACAATAAACGCGATAAGCGCACACTTTGTAATTTGTTCAATCACTACCCCGCATGTTGGACAGAGGATAGAAGTGAGCAACAATAACATTCGCATCTACAAAAGCATTTCAAATTTGACTTCCTGCTTAATAATCAGAGGCATATGTTCTTCAGTGAATTTATAATCAGATCAAAAGAATTCAACATGCTTAACATGCACATTAGTTTTTGTCAATCATATCTAGGAGTACAAAATTTTCTAGATGGTGAAAAGAGGGGGATAAAACCCATCTTCAGACAGTATTTTTTCATATTTTGCTTTCTCTTTCAGTCAGTTTCTGAAATTTAAAACTATTAATCAATAATTCACAAATAATTTTGCTTTGAATTTCAATACGTCATTAAAATCATTCAATGGGATTTTACGAAATCAGACAATGTACAAAAATTGCCCTTCGATAATTTGAAGCTACAGAGTAAAATTGTAGCATACTAATTTCGAACAAATTTAAACTCCAATAATTAAAGAGATGCTTCAGTCAAAATAATTCGTTTAGCTTGATATGGACAGAAATATAGGATATATTTCTGGGCAAATATAAACTTTTGAGTTTTATTCCACGTTAACCTCTTTTCCGAGATCTATCATAATTATAGAGACGTCTTTAATAGTAGAAATGGGCCATCCACTGAGCAAACATAATAAGAAATCATACTTAATGCAAAAATTTTATGCAAATGCGATTTTCGCGTTACAAAAAGAAAAAATCTCGAATTCATATAAAATTGCGAAACAGGTTACAGAAACAGTAAAAGTGGGCTCTTACAGAATTTATTAGTGCATTCTCAAACAAAGCTTTTTTGTGTTCGATGAATTTGAGACGTTTAGTACTCATGTAATTATGAAAATGTTTCTCGGGCGAAAAGTGATTCACCTCATTGTCATTACAAATTTACTTTTAAATAAACTTAAAATATATTAAATATGAATTCCAACAAGTGGTGATTCCTGCTTAGTCTTTTATGAAGTCAATCTTTAGAGGAAAAATTAAATAGTAGAATATTCAGTTGTGTTCAATATGCAAAGAACCTATTAGAAATAAAACATTTTGACTCGCAAGAACTTTCTTTATCTTGTACAATGTTATTTTGAACCTATCTTCTTTACACTTTTCTGTTTATATCGAAGTTGAACGATTATCTTACTTTTCTTTCCACCTAATGTTATGTGAAACTGATCCTAATTTAACTATGAAGTTTTAAAATTGCTCGAAGTCATTCAGTGCAAATTAAGATATTTTGTCTAGAAATTATATTGTAATTACCACTTTATAAGTTTAAATATTTTATTGATAAACTGCATAATCAACCATATCATTTGAGATATCCTTTTTTGTATTGTTTAATATGACTAGAAAGGTCGATGTCGCTGCTTCGACTGGTAAGTTATAAGAAATTGAAATTCATAGTCTAGGCGGTCCGTCTCATCTACGTTATTCATTCTCATAAAAAAGGGTTTAGGGGATGGATTTCTAACGCTGCATTTGGCATAGTGATGTGTCGGACTCCTTCACTTTGCTGTTCCATAACTGGAATTCAATTGGAATTATCGTCCAAAATTACTTAAATATTAACATTTTTGTCATTGAAATTTTTATTTTAATATTATAATTAATCATAATTATTATTAATAAAATTATAATTTTAATAGGGTAACTAATTGTATTAATAATAATTTTATTAATTAAATTTATAATTTTAAATTAAAACTTCTGTTTAAATAATTAAAATTTTACTCTTTTTTGTTCATGAGATTGTGAAACTTAATGGTACTTTACAAGAGTTTTCAGTATTTCGACGGGGTATATGACACTTTTGGTATCTATGATATGGTTGTGGTTGCTGGCTCAACATGAATTTGATTTAATTTGTTGGAGACAATATATTTACTGAAGTGTTCAGTGATAAAATTGTATTCCAGATTTTTGTTAAATATGAAGTCTACAATCCTGACGAACTATATACTGTAAAAGATGACTTAAGCACTAAGGAATTTTAAGCAACTATTTGCAGATATCAGAGATACAGTGTCAATAATTTAAATCTCTCAATAGCTTCATCTGCAAAACGGGAATTTTCATTGAATCTCTTGCTAGTTGAATTACCTGCCGTTAAAATGTAAGAAATATACAGAGGTTATACAATATAAATATACCCCCATATTTCAGAATGTTCTCATCTGAGAAGGACGGGAAGGTAACGGGTTGCGATACTAAATGACACAGGCTCGATTCTGGCTGGTTTGACTTTAATGCTGTGATAATACGTTCATCAGTAAAGACTTTATATCAGGAGAATCTTCGTATATTAGTATTCTTTACTCTCATAATGCGGAAAGACCTTTAAGTATTTACTAAATTAATTAAAACAATGCAAACTGACAAAAATTTTTAAAACACAACAATTTCATGACATAACATATTGATATGTACAGCCATTTAAATCCGAACAAAATACATAATCAGGCTAATGATAGATGCTGTATTCAAATGACATTCATGAAAAGTATGAATGCACACTGTTCTCTTTATCGAGCTTTCATTGTTTTCAGTCCATGTCACATAAGACCCGCAGCACTCCCCAGCTGATAAAACAATGATTGAGGATTTTCCAGCAAATCATCAGGCTTGCCATCTTCCACGATGTTTCCCTTCTCCATGACTACGATTCTATGGATTACAAAATTATTAATACATAAGAAAAAGCTCTATTTAGAAATATCAGCTGTCAAAATCCTATCAAGAAACTTCAGAAGCAATTTAACCCTCTCACCCCTAGCGAGGTGGTCCCGGGCGGTCTAAGAATTTCCCCTTAACAGAGACGAAGGCCGGTCTGAGGCGGTTGGGTTCTACTGAGGGGAGGTGAGGTTCTGAGATCGCTTAGGAGATAAGTACGATAGGGGGCACAATTATAGTTGCCCACCACAGTCCATTTCCGTGCGCCTTAAGGGAAGGTTATAGAAGGGGGTGGGGGTGGACAACAGGTTGGGAGAGTCCAATTCATGTTCTATCCTTCCAAAAAGGCCCAGTTTTAAAGGGGATAGAAGAAAAAAAGTCGCCTGGGGATTAAAGAGATAAACATCCACAACAAAATCTAGCAATACAAATATGAAGCCAATAATATAACTATAATAAAAAATATTTGTAAGCTGTCTCGTGAAATTAAATTTATCATGAACAATTGCCATGAAGTGCCACTGAATTACGTATACCTGATTAATATTGTTGTAAAGTTAAGCGAAATGAAACTGACGCTAGGTGGCGATGTATGTGACATCAGCCTGCGAGCGGAAATATGTAATCAGATGGAGATGTGAAGCAGTCGAACGTTAGTATGTTTGTGTGTTTTTGTGATGTCCTGTGAGAAATAAATACATATTTTTGAAGGCTTTTTAGTCTTATTTGTTCCAGACGCCAGCATCAGGTGGATGCACCCCATAAGACTTTTTGATTCCTAGAATTTTCTCTCGAATGTTTTGACCGAATACCGAGGACGTCACAGAAGGAAGAGAATCAATATCTACTGAAGCATTTTGGAGGTACAGACAAACACCTGCTAGAAGTTCTTACAAATCATTTGAGATTACTGGTGGATGAAGATTTGGTTGCGCACTTTTTCGCAGAGAATTTTAAATGTGTTGAGCGGGATTTAAGTTCTGGTGTCTCATTGGCGATATGAGCAGAGCAGTGAGAAATCAGTTAAATGCTTTTAGAAAAAGGTTGTAGCCAGTCTTTCCTGATGGGAAAAATGTATTATAGGATGTAAGTTGATAAACAAGCAAATATACGTAGCTTGGTATAAGACCAAAAGTTCCAATCATCGATCAGAAAATAACTGAGCTACCAAGCTCTTATGCAATCCCAACCTTGATCCGTAATATCATGAGGTTGGTGCTATATTCTTAACCTACCATTAGTTTGAAATAATGTCGTAATTAAGTTTCTTCACTCCATGCTACTTGTCTTAAATTATTATCAATGATGTATTCTCTGGCGCATACAAGCTGTTGAGAGCTATGATGTGCAGTGAGAAATATAACTTCTGTGGAAAAGTGGGTTTAAATTGAGAACTGCACAGTTATCTTATCTTCTGATAGTTCCCCAGAGCTATCATTGAAGTGGGCGATTACCTAAACTAAGGTTTGAAGTCGCTGGCTAAGCACGGCACAGCTGAAACTTCGAAGATCGTGATTCTCTCATGCTCAGGAACGAGACAACAGCACTGCGACAGTTGCACAGTACTGTCTAGGTTGCATAATGATATACAGTTTCATATCTATTTACAGCACAAAGCTGAATATTCTTTCTGTCTATAGTGTTAATCAAACTTAAAAATTAGAATTAATGTTTGTAGTTCACAATTACTTTTTTGTTTTTCTTTAGACTATATTAGATAAGACATGCTGCTTTTGTGCCTTATTGACCACTTGCTGCGGTATAATTTTAAATATCATTAGAATATTTTTTCAAGTTATAAGAAACAAGTTGATTCCGGCGAAGAAAGCATAACGTTAAATTATGTGAAGTGCTGGACTAAGCTTGCTTATGAAATCGGATTCTTTCAAGTAGGATTATGTAGACGAATTTTGCAGGGACCCAGAATTGACAGTGCTTTCTTCTGCCTGGAATAGATGAGTAAAGTTAATATATTTACTCCTTTTTCATTGACGGGTTGCGCAATAAATCTATTTCATACTCTTCATAACCAAATAACTACGTTTTCAGTTCAACTTTTAAAATTATCCTTGGATTTTACACAGTAGCGCATTATAAAAATATATGTAAAAAAATAATGCAAGTAGCATGCAATATCGTATGGGAAGAATAAAAAACTATATAATTCCAAAACCTTACATCTATGCAGCAAGTGTAAAATAGCTGTTAATTTTCTATAAACTAAAATTAATAATGTATTCTACAAACCTATCATAATCTAAAACTGTGTACAGCCTGTGTGCAATCGTGATAACAGTACAATCCCAAAACTCCTGTCTTATTGTATTTTGAATCAGCTTATCCGTCTTCAAGTCCACTGCAGCCGTTGCTTCATCCAAGACGAGAATTCTCGTTTTTTTCAGCAGCGCTCGGGCCAGACATAACTGCTGCCTCTGACCAACACTGAAAAGAAGAAAAATAAAATCTTCAATGAGTATATCTTCCCAAAAATAAAACCAGACCCAAAACATGAATGATTTTGGAAAGTTTCTCGATGAAGAATTGATATAGTATAAAGTTTCATATTTTATGAAAAAGTGTTATAAAAAAATTTAGATCTTTGACAATTCAGCTTGCTAACTAGATAAATCTAAGCGGTTTCTTTATTTAAATTTTTCATAAATGAATTGGTTCACAAAAGTCTGGAGGAAGAGTTTGAGATCCATGGCGGAAGGATCAAACGTTACGAGTGTACCCTTATAGATTTTAGGTCATGTAAAAAATTTTTTGGATTAATCAACATGACGCTGGTTATGGAATTCGGACAACTGCAGGAGTGGTGGTACCATCTCGGCTTCGGTCGCGGAGGGTTTCAAGCTCGAAATCAGCTTCCATTAAAGACCCGTCGTGTATGTGGGCCTGGTGCAAGCCTATCTGTCGTCAGACCGCCTCCCGCTGATGTGATGTGGAAGTTTAGAAGGAGAAACCGGTGCAGCAGTCGTCCTCGTTAACTAACTATGATTCAAAATGACGAGGTTCTTCGCACTCTCCAACCCCTCCCTTGTGCTTCAAAACGGTACATTACGGTATCCCTTGTGTTGCTTCAAACGGTTGATGAATCATTAGCTTAGAACAACTAAAGTAATGATTCATCAACTGCGAAGATATGCAATAAACTGAAAGATCCAGGAAAAGATTTCAGCGCAGTTCATCAGTGACTAGAAGGGATTGAGTGATTTTGCTTCCCCCTCCCCAAAGAGGAAAGAACTTAACTGCTAGTATTACTGTTATTAGATGGTTTCAAAATTTCAGACTTCTAAAATTAACGAAAAGAAATCGAATTTTTCCAGTTTTACTACTTTTAACGCATATGCAGAACCGGCTGACATCAACAGTTAGTTGAAATCCACTAGTAGGTAGCCTTTCTTGTCGCCAACAGATGCCAAGTTACCGATTGCAGAAAGCAGTACAGGGGTGGCGGCAGTGGGGGGACCGGGGGGCCAGGCCCCCCCGTCGGAGAAAATTTTTTTGCGGGGTATTCAACTAGTTGATAAATAAAGATCTAGCAAAAATTTAAAAAATTTGAGACCAGTTTCATTACATTCGTCCCCTCGTACAGCAGGTCGTGCCCCCTGCCGGGTAGACTGTGCCGCCTTGTCGGGCAGACCGTACCCCGCTATCGGGCAGACCATACCCCCTGTCGGGCAGGCTGTAACCCCGTAGGGCAAACTCTAACGCCACTTCTGAAGTAGAATGACGGCTAACATAAGCAACCCAATGAAGCGGTAATAATTAAAGATTAACAGTGATTTTTACGAATTTGTTGATATGTGCGGCTGAAATAATGGGAGTGGGCGGTGAGTCCAATTCTCATATGTAGTCCTCAATTCGAGACTTGGTTCTCAATTTTTTTCCCTCAATTGGAGACAAAGCGGCTTTATAGCAAGCATACGTCTCAAACACACCTTTCTATTAAACCTAAACCTAAGATTAACTGCTTAAAGTTTGCAAGAATTTATATTTTTATCAGAAAATTCAGAGATTTTTAAATATTTTTTTTTAAATTTTCGAACCTTTATAAGTTGTGTTTGCTCTATTTATAATATTGTATACCTTAACAACTATCTTGCCTTTTGGTATTGGCGACTTAGAATCCTTTGGCGATATGAAGGGTTGCCAACTAGTGGATTTCAACCCAATAGAATTTTTGATTTACGAGCTTTTGCACATTGAGTTACAGTATCTTCCATTATAAAGCTGGAGCGTGATTACAAAACGTGATGATAATTTTAGAAGCAGCAAAAATGCACAATGAGCCCTGAATGTTCTAAATTGTGTTTCTTTTATCAACACTTGCCGCCAGAAATTTTCAAGATGTCAAAACATTTTTTCTCAAAAATATATATCAATTGCCGTAAGAATTATCCCGGAAAATTTAAATGATACACCCCCAAAGAATAATCATCAACCTAGACTTCCAATGGTGAGCTGTTAGAGTTATATCTATAAATTATATAGCGAAGTTCTCTGTATGAAGATGACAAAAACCTACAGCAAAGCTAAAAGAAACAATAATAACATGATGCTAAAGGTTCATTTGAGAGTTGTCACTGCCATTATATTATCCACTTCCTGTTTAAGTTTATTTGATCATGTTTTATCGTTTGATAAATTAGTTAATATTATGGTTTAGTTTAATGTTTAGAAAAGGAATTCCGACTACGAACCATTTTGCTATGCCTCTGGATGTAAATATTCTGTTTCCTTATAAATAATTGTGCTTTTGTTCGTATATACTGTTGTGATTTTGAGGTGGCAGGTCGCGTATTTTAAAAGAAAGAATGAATCGGAACTTTACAAACACTTATTTATTCTACATTCAGCACGCGCATTCATAATACTTTAGCTGATATACATATTTACAACATGACACAGATAAGATTTGATACATCGCCATATGGATATCTCGACAGATTCGATAATAATAATGCTAATGTTGCCAGTTCTAAATTGTTAATAAAAGAAAGATTAAAGATATTCTAGATATTCAATTCAGTTCTTATAGGAAGCATATAATATATACTCAACGTTATGCGTCTGAATAAAAATGATTAAAATCTTAGATTAAGTCTTAGATTAAAATCTTAGATTAAGTCTTAGATTAAAATCTTAGATTAAGTCTTAGATTAAAATACTAAATTAAGATTATGTTTCCAACATTGAGAGTTGTGATGACTAACTCCAAGCTTGCTTCTCTCGATGATGGCTGATGATGATGATTACGATGCAGTGACTGATAAACATCTTGTAAAATAAATCTTAATTCTGTAAAATTAACTACTGCTACTTTTCACTGCTCGTGCATAATCGCACAACAGTTTTCTTCTCATTGATGTAAGAGAGTGTTATTAAATTTTCTATTCACAATTTGTAAATATGTTAGGTTTGTAGTTTACGAAAGCCGTCCGTAATTTGTTTTTTGATTTTTGGTGACAGAAAAACCTTCAAATTATTAATTGCTCTTGTACTTAATTATCTCAATCTATAAAATATAAATGAACATCTTCGCCTCCAAAGAAATTAAAAAAATGACGGGAGGCTGTCTTTTTCAAACAACCGCTGATGTTAAAGGCGTAGGACTACTTTACTCGCGTGACTCTCTGGTTTCTCGACGGTTCTCAGTTTCTCTTTGCTACTCGCGATTCTCTTTGTTACTCCCGATACTCTTTTGTTTCTCGTAGTTACTCGCGATACTCTTGTTTCTCGTAGTTACTCGCGATACTCTTGTTTCTCGAAGTTACTCTGAATTATCTTTTGTTTCAAACTTAATTTTCTCAATTGTTAACTCAATCACGAAATCTCGCTCGCAGGAACGTGGCAAGCGAGAGCGTCAGCCAATTGTGCTCGCACACCTCATGCGTGTGACGTCACCAATTCATGCGTATTTTTGCCCAACTTTGCGACTCAGTAGTCGCTGAACTACAATTCCGATTTTCAAATTTTTTTTATAACTTCTGTTGTTACCCTTTATCTCTAAAATGAGACATTAGTTATGTTTTTAACATATGTAGTTACCGAGATATAGAGGATCTCCCATACAACGTTTTTGGTGGCGTTTCGGGGTGTGAATCAAATTCCTTCCTGAGACCCCAATGGGAGGAACGCAGTTCTACGTTAAAAATAAATTACTGACTACTTTTGAAAACAACAAACTTAACATTTTATTCACAATTTGTGAATTAAAACTTCAATAGGACTCTCGTGTATCAATGGACGGAGAAGAAAACTGCTATGCGATCACGCACAAGAAGTGGAAAATTTGGAGTAGTTAATTTTACAGAATCAATATTTATTATCAAGATGTGCATCATCCTCATCAGTAACCCTCATCGAGAGAAGCAGGCTTGGAGTCAGTCACCTCAGAGTCAACTTTCTGAAAACTCATGGAAAAACTTTGATATATTTTTAATTTCTTATAAGAAAAAAAATAAAGTTAAGAAAATGAACTTCATATTTCAGAATCTTTATATAATATTTCTTAAAGACAGAAAGAATTTACTCAACCTTAAATTTTCTCCTCCTTCAGAGAGCTTATAATCCAGTCCATCTTTCAGAGAAAGAATAAAACTTTTCAAATGCGATTGTTCCATCGCTTTCCACAGATCTTCATCTGAGTGCTCTTCTAAAGGATCCAGATTCAACCTTAAGGTTCCACTAAATACCACTGGATCCTGAAAGATCCAAACAATATTAATTATGAATTAATGAGAAATCGTTTAAACAAGTACAATCAGTAGGACCAATTTTTGGGTTCTGGAGCTCATCATATAATAACTATTTTAAAGGCGAGACGTTTTGAAATGATTATTTCCTAACATCTTTAAATGATTGTTTTTTCATACGGCCTGTGACTCTTCGGGAGATGAATATACAGTGGAGTCTCTCTATAACGAAATCGCTTGGTTCCAATTGAAAAATTCGTTATAGAGAAAATTTCGTTATACGGAGATTAGAGATTTTTGCAGTTATTTAAGTAAATGTTCCAAACTTTTCAATAGGTGCGATAAGTTCAAATGTATTTAATTATGATTTTCAATTAAAAATGAGGTAATATATATTTATAAATTTGTTAAAATTATACTAATTTTTATTGTATAAATAAAATGCTCAAAAATTAAGACAATTCACCAATTTAGAGAATAATTTGTACTAGTATGTACTTATTTTTATTTTACTTGCAAAATTCCGTTATTTTAAATTTATTTGCGTTTCGTGATGTTAAATTTTCAGAAAAAATTTCACATTTTAAGAGTGAGTGGTTCCAGAAACAGGCACGTGTGAGCGAATTGGTTGCACAGGAATTATCAACTTTCTTCAAAAATGACAAAAATCGAAAAGATAAACCTCTGAAAAAATTCGTTATAGGGAGTCAACCACTTCGTTATATGGAGAATATTTTGAATGTTATTTAACATTCCGATTAAAAATTTCGGTATAGGGAGAAATTCGCTGTAGAGAGACTTCGTTGTAGGGAGACTCTACTGTATTTTAAGTTCAGTCATGTCGCATATTCCTGATTCACTGTACAGTTGCGGAAAAAAGTATCCACCAAGCATTATTCCGCCGCTAATCATTGCTTCTTAAAACTAAAGATACCGTTCTACAGGAAATGACGTATACTAAAAGATTCTAAGGTTGAAATTCTCTTAAGGGGTCATCTACGTATTTAAAATGGCGCTAACTTAAAAATTCTCAATAGCAACACCCATTTTTAATGCCATAAATAAATGTCTCATGGAAAAATACACCAGGGTATTAATTTGGGTTAATATATCATTAATAGATTGGAAGGTATTTGACATTTTGTGTTTTCGACATAAAAGGTGTCGTCTCCACATTTACTTACTAAAGTTCTCTGCTTGTGTTTAAATGTCGGTAGTAGCATTCTAAATTATTTCGCACTTTAAATATTATTTTCAAACTAATGAGCTACATTTTACAATCGGTAAAACTTGATTTGATAAAAAAATAAATCGATTAATATTACACCAATAATTTATAAAGTTTTAATAATATATATAAATAGTCAAAGTCTTTATATATTTAATTATTTGGATTTGGATTGCTGCTTTCTATTACTTGATGCGGTGCAAGTTGATGATCGTCTCTACAACCCGCTTGGATCCACTTCTTCGTTTCTCCATTGCTGACTGAGATGAGCTTCCACCCAGCGGCCGCGCGCTAAACTAAAAGCTCGGCGTTTCGGCCTCCGACGTGAGAGGGCTCCTCCCACCCTTCTACATCAGTGTTTACATTATGGACGTGGACTCGCTAGAGTTGTTTACCGTGTGGACATGTAGCAGTCGCGCTGACTTCCTACTTCTCTTGCGTTCGTTGAAGCGCTGTGACTATGCATTACACCTATTTCCGGTGTTAGTTCCCTAGAGCGAACTTTCCCTCTGGATTACGTGTATGTTGTGATTCCTGGATTTACCAAAGCTGTGTTAACCACGCGGATATATGTCTACTCAGAACGTTAATTAATAATTAACGTTAATTAGTTAATTACACAACGTATAGAACAGACAGAGTCACTCACCGTGGTGGTGGAACTGCTTTACTTATCAGAAATTCAATCGATCACTATCCAACTCCTATCGCCTCTGACTCTTTTGAAAATACCACCATTGCCATAGTCCTTCCGAACTCTCAACAAATTACTGTCTCCAGCATTTATAGGTCTCCTCACGGTATCATTTATACCGATAAACTCAATAGAATTTTTAATTCAAATAATAAGGGCATTGCAGTTGATGATTTCTATGCTAAGCGCAGCGCCTGGAGTTTGGAAAGACGTAATCAAAATGGAAACATCATCAACGACTACATCTGTAACAATAACCTTATTCTTCTTGCTCCTCCCGAGCCCACTCACTTCCCGCGCAATAGCAACAATCCAAGCACGCTTGACTTTGGTGTACTGAAGAATTTTTCCTCGGGTGATGCAACTTCCTTAAATGAACTCTGTAGCGATCATAATCCGGTATCCTTTGAAATCGACATAAATGCAAACATTCCTGCCATCGCCAAAACTTTGAAAACAACCAACTGGATGAAATTTTATGATATTGTCAAAGAATCAATTCCAGGCAACCCCAGTATCATTTCAACTAAGGTTATTGACGAGGTCATCAAAAAAATAATTCTTACAGCTATAAACCAATCTTTCAAAGCAAAACGTATCAATGGCCCGCAAAGGAAGCTGCCTCCTCGCATTACAAATAAAATCGCCCTCAGAAATCAAATCAAAAAGAGTTGGCAAATAACCTATGACCACAGATTTAGGAAATTCACCCAGCTCACCAATGATATTAAAGCTGACATCGTACAATATGATCAAGACTCTTGGACCGAATGGCGTCTTAGCCTCAATCAGGAAGAAGTATCTATCTACGAGACAACTCGGAAATTCTCAAGGCAGTTTCACAAAATCCCTCCTATTCTTGATACGGATGGTCTGAAGTACACCCACCTCGTAAAAGCGAACGTATTTAAGTATTCGCTTGAAAATTCCTTCCAGACAAACCCTGAGCTTTACGACAATAGACACATATCCGAAGTTAATAAAGCAGTTCATCATTTCCTCAATAGCACGAGAAAAGACAACAATATCAAGCTTACATCTCCTCGCGAAATTCAAGCTATAATCAAAAAGATCAATCCAAAAAAGGCTACTGGACCAGATGGCATACCGAATAAAGCACTCAAGATGATTCCTTCAAATCTGCTCACTTGTATCACCAAGGTATTTAACAAATGTCTGTTTCACCACTATTCCCCCCATCCTGGAAAATTACACGTGTGCTCATGTTTCCAAAGACTGGACAAAACTATAAACTACCAGGAAATTATAGACCAAATAGCCTCCTGAGTAATCTAGGAACGATCTATGAAAAGTCAATCTAGCCAGACTAAAAGAATACTGCTTTCATCTATAAATCGTGCCTAATGAGCAATATGGCTTCCGCCCCAACCACGGCTGTGTACATGTATTTACAAACGGATTGCAAATAATTTACCTCATTATTTGATTGACATCATAATTCTTTTCCTGCACAATAGAACATTTAAAGTTAAATTAAATAGTAACTTATCTGAAACAGGCCATATTAAAGCTGGTACGCCACAAGGAAGTACTCTGAGCCTCTTTTTCTATACTGTTTACACTGAAGATTTTCTTATGAATAACCACAGCATAAACTGCTTCTTCGCTGATGACACGGCAATCCTGGCCCAGGGCAACACTACTAAATTCGTTATAAGAACTCTTCAACGTGGACTTATTAAAATCGAAAAATGGTGCACGCTCGGGCATGTTGCCATTAACAACGACAAGATTCAATCTGTAATGTTCAGTAAAGGACATCCTAGGAATAATCTACAATCTCTCACCTTTTTCGAAGAAGAGCTGTCTTAGGACAAGGAGGTTAAATACCTTGGTTTAATCTTAGATCCAAACTTACTTTCCGCAGCCACATTAAATATAATACTGATAAATTCTCGGCGAAAGCTCACGTGATCATACCTTTAACCGGTAGGAAATCACCTCTTTCCCTCAACAACAAGGTGCTTCTGTTTAAGCAGATTCTACTTCCTATCCTTACTTATGCATCGCAAATCTGGGGTCTTGCTGCCAAAACTCATCTCACAAAAAGTGCAAATTATGCAAAATAAGATCTTGCGAATTATGACCAATGCTCCTTGGTATATACGAAACGATGTTATACACAAAGACTTCAAACTGGAATCAATAGAAAATAATATCCAAGTTATCTCAAGGAAGTCCTTCCAGGAAATCACCAGAAATAATAATCCAACGATTTTAGAACAAATGAATTTCATTAGCAATAATGGAAAAGATCCATTCCCATATGCTACAACTAAATAGACCCTCCCGCTGAAGCTACCATAATGCTTTTTGCTCTCATTCCAAATCATTTGTTCCATTTTTTCCCGATTCTCCTCTCAATCACCTCCAAAGGTACTAACTAGTATATAAAGTTTTTCATTGCTGTTGCACGCATTCTGAGTAAAAGTGTCTCGGCAATAACACTCTAATAACGTCTAATGTCAATTTATATATTTAAGTTTGAAAAATAAAGTGGTGTAATGATTATATTTAATAATGACAACGTTTTCGAAATATAAGTCGCCCCCTTAAGTGCATCGTTTTACAGCGAAAATTGAAAAGTTAATGTAACTTCAAAACTTCTCGTACGAATATGCTGAAATCAAATGGCCATCTGCTTCGATTACTGTTAAAATTTATAAGTGTTGCTATTCAAAAAGTTTTTAACATCAATTATGATAAAATATTTCATGTGCTCAAAATTATTTTAAAATGAAAAGTAAAAGTGTAAAATGTGCAGAATAATTCATACTACTACAAAAAAAATTATAGGTAAATAGTAACATTATTTCTCAAGCTATCAATAAAAATTCAAAATTTTACTTTAACATTAGAATCTCAAAATTTCATTTGTTTATAATTCCGAAACCAAAAAATGCTGGGATGAGGGAACTTGGTATTCCAGCATAAAGTTTTATGTAGATTCGAAATATTTTATGAAAAATATGTTTCCACTGGAGATTTTGAATTTAGTGCATTTATAAATATGTAGATGACCCTTTTTGAACTTTTTAGACACGGAATCTATTAGCAGACGTTATTTCCTGAAAATTGGTACCTTTTGTTTTAAGATAAAATAATTAGAGGCGGAATAATGCTGGGTGGATCCTTTTCCCCCCCGCGACTGTACATATGCGGTGAAAACGTTAATCGTCCACCAGATGATTGACACTGCAACTATGTAATTTTGCTCTTGCTAAAAACTGTTTTTTGTAAAGTGGTGTTGTATAAAAGTGTTATTTTCGTAGAAATTGGATTCATCCATCAAAACCGGACGCAGAAAATGGGCAGTCTTTACTTAATTTTAACTATACGAATCCTTAGAAACGAATATTTTTATTTTCCAGAAAAGATCCAAAGCAGTCGTTTGGAACAATAACGAAATGTGTCTTTATGGAACAAAAAAGTCCTTCTCTTGATTACTGAGTGATAATTGAAAGTTCTGACTACTGAGTAATTGGAAAAATAGCTATGGAATACCCAGAACAACCACTGTACCCTTTAACTAAAATTTAAGATATTATTTTGCTCATTTCGAAAAAGAATTTACAATGATTTATTAAAGGTTTTTCCAATCATTTCACAATCATAAAACCACCAAATTTTAATAAATATAAAATGTTAACTTTATTTCTTAATTAATGAGATTCTATTTCTTAATTAACTTTATTCTTTAATTCTTATCAAAATGAAAAACACCAAACATTCAAAACTTTATTTTTAAGCCGAACTATCTCATAAACATAATATTGGACATGCAAATGAAATTTTGATAGCAGAGTGAAATTTTTGATCGAATTTTTAATATTCTTTTCAAGCATGGAAATGAATTTAAAAAATGTATTCACAAAACATAAAAGCGTTTTGCATTCACCGAATTAACGAAAATTGCTGCAAAAATTAACTGCATGCTTGACCAAGAAATGAAACTATTTATAACTACCATTGCATCTTAAAATTAATCTACACTGGAAATAGCTTTCTGTATGATCAAAGAACAGAACTATCTATAATAGAAAGGCCAGAAAAATTGGTGACGGTCACGTGGTTTGGCTACGTGCCAAAGAGATTCAGATAGTCTGTCTACAAATTAGCATACATACCACGGGATACTGTTTGGATTCTGTGAGGATTTAATATCAAATAGATGTTATGACAGGTTTTTTTTTCAGCTGAGTTTAACAGTTTCTTTTCTATTGTTATTTTTTGTTGATTCATCGACGCGAAACTCCGTTAATATCAAATAGAATTTATTTTCCAATTCTCGGAGATCTTTACTTTCGTTTTCGTTAAAAAGATTCTTTCTTTTTCGTACTTAATTCCGGGATTGAATATTTATATATTTTGTAAAACGAAAGTTAGTGCCAATTGATTCATCATCTCTGTTTTTCACGATTTTTTTATTTTTTAAGCACTCTGCCAATGTGCATGAAATTTTCTACCACAACCTTTGCTAATAAATCTGTGATAATCAGATCTGAGATATTGGCAAGGTAAAAGCCCGTCTTAGACGGGCACAAATCTTTTAGTGTTAAATGTTTGTCGAGACAAACTCGCAGTACATTTAATACTGTTTCATTTTGAAATTAAAATGCTCGACATTCGTTTGTGTTTATAACTGCAAATGATTTAATTGAATTCACTTTCATTCCTACAATAAATTAGAAAATATGAATAATACTTGAGGAATGATTGTAATCTTCGAGCGCAGATCTTGAAGACCAATAACTGAAGTATCGATGCCATCTATGAAAATTGTGCCTTCTTCGGGTTCTACGATGCGAAAGAGTGCAAGAGCCAAAGAACTTTTCCCAGCTCCAGTTCTGCCAACCACTCCAACCTATAATGAAGTAACTTATTTATGAATAATTTTATAATCAGTTGGTACCTGTTGGTACAACACCTGTTGGGTTCACACAACAAAAGCACTGGTAAAACATGCATTGCTGTATTTATATATTTGTTTTAAGAGTTGTGAAACTGGCATTTTCTATTGAAGTTTTAGTTCAGATTTAAAAAGTCATGGATGATGCGTTTGTGAATAAACGTCTATTTTCAGTTTAATAAAAGTTATGTTTTTGATTTAAGGGGAGTCAGTAACCCTTATACCGCCAATGTTAAGTTGGCCATTTTCTATGTTCCTTTTCTCACAATCTATTACAGATACATGTTTGAAATTCTTTATACAGTGTAAGTAGTCATTTATCTCTATACTGAAGTGAAATTCTTACATAAATATAGCTTGGGTTTTTTTAATAAAAATTTAACTGAATGTCACTAGGAATTCTTCAAAAAATGTCGTTTCCTAACACGAGATCAGCACGATTAAGAAATATTTTTGAAATATCAGAAAAAAATGTCACATCAGTATATACATTTATATGTATATACTGAAAAGTATAAAATTTCAAGAGTATATATAAAGTAGATTTTGAGGAAAAGGTACCCGCAGTTTCAAAAGTACCATTTTGAGATAATTCAAGTTTATAATCTTGTGTTACATCAATCTGTTTACATTTTTAAGAGTTTATTTTAACTTACTTGCAATGTGAACACGAGCAAAAGACTTATATCGTTGGAAAGGTCTTGAAATGGAGATTTCAAATATATAAAAATAAAAAATAAAAATAGAAATTTTGAAAGTATATACGGTACTGACTCCCCTTAAACTACTTTCTGTTGAGTGAGGGACTCAGAAGTATGTTTGTTTAACTCTTGTGAATCACCGTGAGCAGTTTTACTTTTTAAAAGGTGAAACATTTATTAAATTTGGCAGAGGTTTCGGTGAAATCTTGGTTGGCTCCAACAGTACCGAAAGTTTAAATATCAAAAAAGTCTTTTTCTGACAAAGAAAAAGGTTATTGGTCATCAATTAACAAATGAGCGTTGGTCTAGAGATGGGAGGGAGGGACGCAAGGGGGTTTGCTTTCCCCACCACCATTCTTGGAAGGTAAGTGAAGCACAGCCATCAAAATATTTGTGCGCTTATGTTCTTTTTCACAGCCAAATATAAAGAGGAGGCTGAAAAATCGCTACAATGGCCAGAGTGTCATTTATTTCATATGGGCCAAAAAATCATATTATGCCCTCGGCGCCACTTGCGCCTTTAAGCCACTGCAAATGAGCTGCATCTAAGAGCATTTTGTTGGAAACGGGGGTGGGGCACATGATGAGTTCGACCACAATGCCCGTGTTTTCCGTCGGGGCGGCCGGTCAGTCAGTTTTACCCGGATTCCAAGCCAGGGTGATATTCTCTGTTTTAGATTACATCAGCCATATCTAAGACAGCTATTTTCACATTAAGAATATTTTTGGATATTCAACATGCTTCACGCACCCTTTTTCTCGAATTACTAAAGAAGTAAAAAGGATTCCAGTTTATATTTTAAATTGGAGAAAGTACTTTTTTCTCCGACCTGGAGAGGTACCTAATTTATTGTGAAACAAATAAAAAGTAAATCTTCATTTTCCTCTAATAGTTAATAATCCGGCAGGCTCTCGGATGTTCTGCCAGCTTAATGACTTAACAACATGCATTCTTCAAATGAACCATTCCTTGTATGCCATTAGAAAATATCATCTTGAAATATATGCGCCCGACCCTAAGTTTTTAGCACTTTAATTACGTAGTTAATTTTAGCTGATTATATTGTTTTTAGGTTAATCCTGGGCTTATTAAAATGTTTTAGTGTCCTAAATTTTATTGAGGATTCACCCTTGGGGAATCCCAATTGATACCTATGTTTTTATCAATCTTATTTTTAAAATTTGATAATTTTATTCTTGCATTTTTACTTTTATTTGACTGACGAGGACTTTTGTGGATTTTATTGTTTTCAGGACTGGTGAGGGATCACGGGGTCTGTTCTTAATGCTCCTTTTGTAAGAATTTTAATGATACTTTACAAGAATTTTTATTGCTTCCTTCTGTCTACTGGTGCATTGTGCTGAGCTTATACTTATATCTTACTCATTTGGATATCTTGGATCGTTTGGACTTTGGTAACTTTGGATTGGATACTTATATCTTACTCATTTGGATACACTCTGGGGCTCCTCTTTTTAAGTATTTTGAATATTATTAATGTTAGTTCCAGATATGGTGATTAAAACCAAACGAAATTCAATTAATTTATGGTTCTCTCCAAGTGTAATATCGATTCAGTGGCGTATTGTTTTTTTTTTATTTTCTTGTGTGTGTGTGTGTTTTAGGTTACTTAATTTATTTTTTGTTGTTGACCCTTTTTTGCAGTGTTTGTAACGTTATGTGCTGTGTTTGTAATGCTTTTGTGTGTGTCGTGTCATATTGATATATTTGTATTACTTTTATATTTCCCCACCGGTTTGCCAAAGGTCTTACACGCTTTCGGGTAGGCCGGACCGTTGTGGGTTTTAAATAATAAAAAAATCAACTTGAAATGCATTTAGGTCAACTATTGTCTGCACAGCTCAGCAGACTATAAAAATCATAAATAAAGAAACTTAACAAAGAAAAAAAATATTTTTACCTTTTGGCCTGCAGAAATGTCCACGTTAATGCCTTGGAGCACAAGTTCCATGCCTGCCCTATACCTCATCTTATAGTTACGAAACGTAACAGCTCCTTTGGAAGGCCAGCTATTCAGATCAAAAGAAGTGCATTCCGTTTTCCACGAAGCCTAGAAGCAATAAAACAAAGAAAATTACTCTTCCAGGGATTTTTAGAGATAATGCTGCCGGTATATCAAGAAAGAATCCTGATTCCTTCTTAATGCGATTTCTCATGTGGTATTCATTTTATCAACATCTGCAACTGTATTTTTGTATCATTTCATCTTTGAATTACCATTTTATTACAAAAGAACCAGCGGGAGTGTTCTCCCCTAAACTTTCTCGTAAAATTCCCCAAAAAGGTGCCGTTTCTCCTTCCCCCGCGTGGCTAAAAAAATTCGAACCTATTGTTACCCAGAATCCAATGACTATCAGCAGAAAATTTTTGATTATAGTGATTGAAAAATATCTAGGCAAAGAATGAAATTCAAAGAGATGCGTAACGATTTTCCTCTGTTACCGGCTCAAGGACAAATTGACGTAATTCGCTACTCCGTAATGAAATTCCTCTCCGTTCTTCCAGTACGCATGCGCGTGAAGATAACGGATTCTCTTAAAAAGTAAATTATACGGATCGACAGACAGTCAACTCTTTGACGGATTTGGCCCCAAATTTTATACGGACCTGCATTTATGACGATGAAACTGTGTATAAAATTTTATCCATCTGGATTTTCAAGTTTTTGAGTTATAACGTTCGCATGACCTCGAACATAGAGACAGACAGACTTCCCTTTGACGGATTTTGTCCAAAATTTGATAGAAACCTACAAATTATGTTTAAAGACCACATATCAAATTTCATCCCCGTAGCTCTAATAGTTTTCGAGTTATCGTGTTCACAGACAGACACACAGACAGACAGACATATTTCCAAAATTGTGTTTTTTGGACTCAGGGAGGTCTAAAACGTGGAGATTCGTCAAAATCTCGAGTTCGAATTTTTTGACGATTATAATACTTTCTCTTTGTATACTTCGTATACGAGAAAGTAATAACAAGTTGTAACTACTTTATTAAGATTATCTTAAGACGATATTTTTTTTATTATCTTCAATCGGTTGGTTCCAAAAAGAAAAAAAGAATCATAGGTATGAAGAGCTGTTTAAAACAATTACACCGATTTCATTGGCTATAACGTCCTTACAAACAACGATAGCGAGAAAAAATTTGAATGCGAAACCAGAAGAAAAAAAGATTTGTTTGCATACGTAATAATTACTCCATGTGACTTCCCTTGGTCACATAGGGTTATTATAATTATTATTACTCGAAATCGATCGCCTTTATTACCCTCAGAATCGGAGACCGGGGAGATGCAGAAGGGTTACAACACAAGCGGGAGTGATCCCGTCCGCCTTTCGCGTATACTCACACAGGTAAACCTGGAGTTTACGGTGCTCACCTGTTTCTCGACAATTTTTCTTGGCGCAATTTCATTTGCCGTCGCCAAATACTGATTTGAATGTGCAGTGCGCTTTTTATTGCTCTCTTGCGCATGCGTCACCTGAAAAGGAGAGTTGAGCACGCAATACCTGCGGCATTTCAGGCGTGTACCTGGCAAATTTTTTCAACTTAAAAAATTCAGCATAGCAAGGAACTAGTAGCTGCGCTTTTTCATTGCATGTTAGGAATCTAGTTTTTTTTTAAATTCCGAAAATGAGAATTTCCGCACGCAATGCCTGCGACATTTGAAGCTTGTAACGGGCAATTATTTTAACTTGAAGAAACATCACTGACATCGCTTTCAGCATAGCGGAATATTCGTAGCTTCGCGTATTCATTGAGAAACGAAACACACAGAATAACATATACAGTACTGAATCGATAGTCAAACCGAAGAATTCCAAACGAAATTTTATTCAAATTTAAATGAATCGACCAATCACATCGAGGAGATGAACAGAACAGTCCAATCGAAACGAGGCGCAATATAGCGTGATGTGCAAAACACCGATGAAAAGATTAATTTCCGCGCATGTCACTTGTTGAAAACATCATTGCGGAACTAAAACAAATGTTCTCTCATCTCATTCCTTGGTGGCAAAGAGTTGGCGATCCTCAGAGGAACGAAGTAGGTCGGCACCGTAGACTCCAGATTATCCCTCACACAATATGGCGCGTTTTGTGCTCAATATAACGAAGAAAATCGAGTATGCATTTTGGATGACTTCTTCTCAACCAATTGAAACCAAACTTTTATATAGATCTACAATTAGGGTTGCAAGACCACATACAAAATTTCATTTCTCTAAGTCGTTGCGTTTCTGAGTTATCTTTTTCACATGCTCGTGAATATGCATACAAATAGGCGGTCAATACGCTGACGGATTTGGACCAAACATTGGTACAGATCTACAATTCTTATTATAAAAGTGTGTACCAAATTTTATCCATCTAGCTCTTCCCGTTTCTTAGTTATCGTGTTCTCATGCACACGAACACTTGCTTTCGGATTCAGGGATGCCTGAAACGCAGAGATTCATCAAAATCTTTACATCGAACTTTCTGACGATTTCAGTACTTTCTCTTTGTGTACTTCATAAACGAGAAAGTAAGAAAAGAGAACATGTCAGAAACAGCAAGGAAAAGATAATGTTACTGGCAATGTATGAAAGCCGGCATTCTATAGAATACCTAGGCATTTTATAGAAAGCAGGAAACAGCTCGTCAATGTATGAAACGATCAACATTTCACACATTTCTTAGGCATTCTATAGAATGCCAAATGCCAAACTGGCAAAATATGAAATACATCGCTGATTCGATTTTATAAGAAATAAAATTGTTCAATTCAAAATAAAATTATTTCTTTTCTTGATGCAAGAAGTAGGTTCATATTTCATTTCGTTTCCTCTAATAAGAAAGGTATAAATTTTGCTTTGTACAACTTTCCTTTTTCATTCTTTCATTATTTTTTTCAAAATAACGTTTGCACTTTTGAGAAATGCACGTCTTTTAATTAATAGCCTTATCATGACCTTTTTGCATACTTTGCCTAAACAGCATTTGTCATTCTACAGAATACCTAGGTATTATACAGGGTTCCCACTTATATCCGTTGCACCCCCATTAACTTCTAAATGGTGACAGCTTAGGCCCTAAAGTTCGTGTCTAGGTATAGTGAAAAGGCTATGCGCTACTCGATGAGACACCTTACAACGCCATCTATCGGCAAATTTTGGAATTAGCGGTCCTTTCTCATAAACGGTGAAAGATACGAGAAAAATACCAATTAGAAAGTTGTAGAGCACTCTCGATTTAGTACGAAAAAATACCTTGAGAACAGTAATACTCAAAACAGAATGCAAAAAATGAACATTTGTTCGGTCACGATTTCGAAAATTGTCATGTCATAAAGAGTGGAAGAAAGAAACTGAGACACGTCCCTGTCTTCTGGATCATTTATTTATATTGCTCAAAATGCTCTCCGTTAGCCACTAGACACATTTGCACTCTGAACTGGATTTCTCACTTCGCTCGCGTTTCACGACGCCATAGTGTTGAAATCACAATCAAACAAATGTTAATTTTTTACATCCTGTTTTGAGTATTAATGTGCGCAAGGTATCTTTTCTTACTAAATCAAGAGTGCTCTACAACCTTCTAATTGACTTTTTTCTCGTATCTTTCACCGTTTACGAGATAGGACCGCTAATTCCAAAATTTGCCGACAGATGGCGTTGTAAGTTGTCTCATCGAGTAGCGCATAGCCTTTTTACTATACCTAGACACCATCTTTATGGCCTAAGGTGTCACCGTTTAGAAGTTAAGGGCGGTGTAACGGATATAAGTGGAAAACCTGCATACAATATCCCAGAATTCTATAGAATGCTGGGGTTTCAAACATTTCCTGTACCGTATTCATCTATGTCGACATAAATAGATCAAGATGGTTACAGACCTCTGGCGTCAGATGAGAATATTCGTGTATTCTTTCAACCGATATCATCTGAGTTTCCACAGATGTCCAGTGTCTTACAAGGTTTGACAAGTTTTCCGTCACCTAAATAAGAGAAATATACCTTTAAAGTATGAATTTTTATGCTTTTATAATAAATGCCGCTCAATTATTTTATTTATTTAAAGTTACATATCAGAACATGCATATTACTTCAAGAGTTGATACAAAAGAAATAGTCCATCTTGTATCATTTAGGAGAGAAACAAAGAAGCAATATTTAATAGCATAAGAACTATTTTAATTCGTGGAAGCTTTATAGCACATCTTTAATATTTATGTTCTAATTCTAATTCTGTTTAATGTACTAATTCTTTACTAATAAATAAAGGCTAACTATCAATGCACACTATTTGCTGAAAGCCAGATCTAAAAGTAAAACGTTGATATTTTAATCGTAATTAACCTTTAAATTTTTAAAATGAAAATAGAATATTATAATCGAATATTAACATCATTTTAGGTTTTAATTTTTTAAGTGATTAAAATGTGTGAAGACATCCAATTATGTTGTAACTACTTTTCAATCAAAATAAAGAAACTATTCAATCGAAATAAGAAATAACTGAAAAAATATTTTTTGAATGTAATCTGATATTTTACACCTATTTCATTTCATACTGAGATTTTGTTGTTGTTGTTGTGTTTTCTGACATAAATTTGAAATGTGCATTTAGGATACATAGAAAATAGCTAAAATATGAGGAAATTTGAAGAAAAAAGTACTCACGCTTAAAGCATAAGATAAAGTTAAGCCAACTATTGCTGGACTGTATGTTCTTCTTTGAGCCACAGACAGCAAAGCTGTAATGAATACAACTAAATTGCCTATGAATTGCAAATGGATTCCCATCCACCTGAAAAGATGCGGTTGCTGATGAAAAAAATTACAATATTCTTTTCTGACGAAATTTCTAAAATACGAGTTCTTGCAAATATCTTCTTAAATAATATTAGCATAAATTTGCTAATATTATTTTTTCCATTCGTGAGTTAAATTGCAACTTGCTTATTCTGTGTTGTTATTTGTCTTCAGTTACTTTGGCGTGCAAAACTTAAGCAAGGACGCAATTTTTAAGCAGACAGCTACGAAATTGTAGAAAAAGCCTTGCGATCGGTACTAAAAGCACCCAATTCATTAAAAAAGTTATTCATATGCAATATGAGGAATTAAATGTCACAGGTAACGCTAAAACACGCAAAATGCATGTATTCAACGCAAATGCATGTGTGCACAACGCAAGACTACATTAAAAAGAAAGATGAAATATTACGATATATGATATTAAAGCATTCGCTGCCAGTTCAATTGAGCTTTAGTAATTCAATTGAGTTCGCACCTGCAATATGGTTAAAAGCGCCAGGCCACATCGTACAATAAGAAACCGTCTATACGACTTTATAAATGATAGAATAACCGGCATGTTTGAGGAGGGACGTAATATGACGAGAGCACCCCAAGAGTTACGACATGTTGCCAAGCGCTCGACCAAAGTGTTACGTCATGATCTTGGAAAGCCTTCCAAACCGCAGGTACAGTTATAAGAAAGGTTAGTGGTGGTCGGTCAACAAACCAACGCCAGTGTTTAACAGACATATTGTCGATATGCAGACGAAAGGAGATCGATACCAGGCAGCGGGAAACATTGCCAAACAACTGTCTGCAGCAACGGAAAGACAATTGCTGCAATGTAATGTGGCCAGACGCTTTCATAAAAGCGGCCTATTCACCTGTCGTCCTGAATGCTGCATTCAGTTGACAGCTGCTAACCAGCGGTGCCCCTTTAGACTGGTGAAAGAAACACCAAGACTA
>BGPR01008171.1:48471-65642 GCA_013235015.1 Araneus ventricosus
TCACGAACTCTTTACAGATGAGAGTCGTTGCAGTGTCACAAGAGATTCTCAACGCCAGTTAATATGAAGAGAGGTAGGGACATGATCAGTGGCGTAGTCGCAAAATAAGCAGTGCCGGAACGTTCTAACCTGCGTGACAAAAACTGTGCTGTTTTAAGGATGTTTTGACAATTTTTCGTATTTATTTCTAGTAAAAAAAGCAGTGCCGGAAGGGCACTCCGGTGCTTACCGGCTCTAATGTACCCCTGGACATGATTTTATCTTACTATATCAGGGAAAGAGACCGTTACGGCAATCCTGCCATGTTCTTCTAGGAAGGCACTTGATGAATGGGCGAACTGAGCTCCAAATTTTTGATGGAGGCTGCTGTAGTGTTATTAGAGATAGCTATTACTAGAAAGTGATCCTCCCCCACTTGCCTTTGTTTTGTGGTGGCATTGATACAGGCTTCGTTTTCATGGACGATAACACATGACCACATCGTTCTTGTGCAGTTGAGAAGCTTCGAGAAAGTGAAGATATCACTAGAATAGATTGGTCAGCGTACAGTACTGATTTAAATTCTATAAACATGCGTGGGATGCTTTGGGGAGACCCTTTGTGGCACGCCAGAGAACACTCAACAACTAAAACAAATGCTCATTAAGGAATGGGACTCATATCTCACCAACTTTTGGAAAATCTGGCTCTGAGCATGGGGAAACGGCGCAAGAAACCACTGTAGTTATGAAAGGTCATAACCTTTACTAAGGGACATCTGTTTGTTGTTCTTACCCTTGGGCAAGCAACCATTTAAGAGCCAAAGCTATTCTTTCGATAAAGACTTTTCTGTTTAGATGTCTCATACTGTACACGTTCTATTCATTTTTGCGCAAGTGTGTTCTCTTCGTCCTTAGAGTACGAAATACTGTCTTTCTATTTTGAATTTCATGTCTCCCGGGTAATTTCTTGCTGAGTTACTGTGAAAATACTATTTTTTCTTAAGTTTTGAACACCAGTATAAATGGAAGAAATTTAATTTCTTCTGTCAATTGCAGTTATTTTCACCCGAATGTTTAGGATATCTTTCATAGGCGTTTAACTTGATTTATGTCATAATTATTTGAAAGTCTGTATCATATTACTACATAACGCTTTACCGATCAATATAAAATATTAAAGAACAGATACAGTTAAATGATAATTACATATCGCACAAGTTATTAAATACTACAAAAAATTGCACCACTCGAATGAACAAAAATTCACGAAAATAAATTTGAGAGTAATCAATAATGGTATAATAATATCGCAAATTCCAATATTCTGTCTTTGGGCCTCAGCGCCCTCTCGCGGTGGTCAAGTCATGGCACCTGCCAATTTTTTTTCTAACGCAGCTGTAAGCTTATATGGCAGTCAAAGAGTATTCAGAATTATCTCAAGCTGGATTATCATACCGACAAGGAAGGCAATTGCCTGGAGGTCCCGTAATTTAGGAAAGTGTGGAAGAGGCTTTGAGATTTTTTTCAGGTTAATTAATTTGTGCTTTCATTTGTTTTACAAGGATTTAGTACTCGAAATTATTCAAATTAAAAGCGTCATTTAAATTTCAAAACATTAATGTTAGGAATTTTTCATGTTTTTGAATTGGCTTAAAGATCAGTGTGGTTGAATCCTTTTTATATTTGGCTGACAGACTCATTAGTAAACAGCCTTCACAAATTTTTCCTAATGTCATGGGATCCGAGACTTATATTGCCCTAAAGTCCCAACATGGCTTAATTCGGCAATGACTAAACTGCGAAAATTCCACCTTCTCTTCAGCAGTTGGTATTATTTATTTTACAAAAAATAACATTCTTTTTTCGATGAGTTCTGCTTGATAATCTAAGACATAAGATTTAATGGAATTATTCAAAATTCGTTTTTGTACAAAATGTATTTATTTGCACTGTTGTACCTGCTCAGCATGATAGCTGGGACAAACACTCGGCTGTTGATGTCAATATACTTATCCTGCATTTCAATGAATTCATGCTGAGATCCGAAAGCCCGTATCGTACTTAATCCCTGCACCGTCTCGGAAAAGAAGCTTAGAACGGGAGACTTCGTGATGGAATGCAGTCGTCGGATTTGACGTGAAGATGACATGTAAAATATCTGCAAAAAGAAAGACTATTTAGACTATTAAACAGAACAGACTATTAAGCTCCCTCAAAGAAGCGTGAATTTAAACTTATACTATTGGAATCTTGTAAATACAATGGAACTTGGAAATTCGAGTGATTTCAGTTCGATTTTTTCTTTGGTCCCCTGAATTTCCTATCAAAATTTTATAAAAATATCATTTACTAGCTGCGTAGCCCATAGTTCCACGGGCTATCTCGAATAATGCGTCATTTGAATCCATGAACATAAGTAACATAAGCAGATGCAGTGTTACCATTCAAAGCCATGCAATATAAGCAGAAGCAGTATAGCCAAATAGGCACAAATGTAAATCAATAAAAGTTCCACTAATCTAGATACAAAATGGATAGAAAACTTACGCAATAACGTAAGCAGAAGGCAGAGCTTTTGCGTACAGAAAAGATGTAATAAAGTTTGATAACTTGTATGCTCTCCTCCTTTATTTTTCTGGGACTATATTTTCAACCCAAATGTAAAAAATTATAATGACGTAATTCCACCGGCGAGCAGCGATCCAGGCATTGCTGGGGATTGCGTCATTCCCTCGGTGAGGGTCACGTGACAGCTGCTGAAATAAATAAATACTTTGCGGATGCATGAAGTTTTACATTTTTTAAGGGGGACATTTTAATTAATTAATAAATAATTTCTCCCTTTTTTAAAACACTCTGAGCACGTTAAATGTGAATTGCACTCTATATTTTCAAATATTAATGTGCTACTGTTCTATTCGAATGCTTAATATTATTTTTTATTACTTACTCAAGAAGTAAAAAACAAAATTTGAGTGCCAATTTCAGGTTAAAATTTGACATTTTATATTGATGTTCTTATTTTTAGCCCAGTTTTTCTTCTTCTGACCAGTTTCGAATTATCGAAGTTCCACCGTATATAACTCAACCAAAAATATAAATAATGTATATAATTCAATTTAATAATATTTGCTTAAAATATGAGTCAAACAAATTCCAAAATAATCAGTTTAAATGAATGGCTTCAAAAATTTTCAAATTAAAATGCATCTAAAACCGTAATTATTCCATAAGACGACAGTTTTGAAACGAAACAGGAATTGCCAAACAAAAGAATGTTATATATTTTATATGAATATGGAAACGAATGCCTGGCTAGATATTATTCGTTCATATGAAATGTGATTTAAATAAGGTTTAAAATTTACATTAAACATTGTCATTACTCTGAGTCTTCAATTTTTCGATATTAGCTTCTCTCCATGTATCGCACAAGAGCATATCTCAAGTGCGAACGTTTAATAGTTACGATTTTCTTTCGAGAATGCGGAACTTCTGTATGTTGAGTCTTCCATGACATACACCTAGTTCATAAAACTTGATGGAAAAAGCCTGGTTTCTTTTTTAATGTAAGCATGCCATATCGTATCAGACACTAATAATAAACCAATCATAGAACATTCATTTACTTCATGTTTCGATAATTTGGCAAAATATCAACTGATCAAATAACAAAATATCAACTATAATTTTCGTTTACCAGCCTAGACATAAGAACCCAGGCTATATATTAAAAGAAGAGAAAAACCTCCCTGATACCGAGTTTTATTTATTATATATATATATATATAGAAGAAGTTTGTATTAAAATAGTGGTAAAACTTTCAGAAACAAGTAATTTTATATCTAAATGTTTGGTTTATCCAAGTCCCTTAATGTAAAATTATCTTTGGAAAATAATAAAAAGTGTGAATGATTGCAAGGCAATCAGTTCAAGCAATACGTAGTAAATTATTTCGTAAGAAAATTGTCAGTCATTCAAATATGCCTTATATGGACTTTAACTCTAGAAGAATCACTCTCTTTTCAATTGATAAATGCTCATGCATTTAACTCATTGTAGCTGCATTCATTCCAAAACTCGATTTACTAACATAATAATTGACAATTTAGGAAAAAAAATGCACAAATATCACAAAAATTATTACATTAAAAGAATATATTAAATGGAGAGTACGAGATTTTAATTCGAAATATTTGAAGCTAAAACGTCTCAACAATATTCAAAATCATATGTACTTTGCATGAACCAAAATTCTACAATCGAACCACTCATTAAATTTTTCCTAAGGGATATCAAGAGTTAAGAAATGTTCGGTGAAACATTTAGGAATTCAGTTGATAAAATAAAATTTATTGCTCTTAAGAAGTTGAGTACTTAACAGCTAATGCTAATAAACAATTAGAGAGAAATTTTAAAAATTTGAAAATTATTAAAAAACAATCGATTTTCGTCACTTTTTGCGATTTTTAAGGAACTTGAAGGAAGAGAGAAAATATTAGTCAATTTTCTTACTTTTTTCTTTGCTTTATTTCTCAACAATTTGCAATTTTTTTGCGGTATAGCGACATGAAAAAACAAATTGCTTTCTTTCGGCCACCATAGTACACAGTAGTGTTCCTTAAACACCGATAGACTATCGATACTATCGAAGTCAAGTCGATAGTATAGGTTTCCGGAAATATCGACTGAAACAATCGATAGTATCGACTTTCGACTTTTCCCGGGCAATACTATCGATAGACGCATTTTCAGTCGATAGTTTTAAAATTATCGACTGGAACTAGAACTATCGATAATATCGATAGTTTCAAAACTATCGACTGAAACAATTGATTGGAATTATCGATAGTTTCTAAACTATGGATTGGAAGAACACCTATCGATAGTAACGCCGGGGAGAAAACTGTCGATACTATCGATCAACTATGATACTAGTTCAACTATCGATAGTTTCAAAACTCGATAGTTGAACTATCGATGTTTAAGGAACATTAGTATAAGGGCTTCTTAAATTGAAGTTTGTAACCTCAAATTAAGTATCATAAACTCGACATATCTCAAACTATGGGCTACGACCCTTAAGGGGCTAGAAAAGTTTTAAAACAATTTCCGGGATTTTTTTGCAGTGTAAAGTTTTCATTCTCAAAGGAAACGGAAAGGCCAGTCGAAAAATGAGACGTTGCTCCAAAAAATACTTACTTGTACGAAAGTGTAAACAATACAAAGAGGTATCATGATGACAATGAAAACAGGATGAGTCATACTGATGACAATTAATGAGCCAATAGCTGCAATGATCACCATTACAACATTTTGAAGTTTTCCTGGTATGCTTACGTCAACTATATCGATATCTTTGCCGAACCTGAAACAACGAAAATCTTACGTATTATGTTTACATAAAGAAAAGAGGATAAAAAAATTCCTAAGTACTATCATGAATTTCAGTCTGTAAAGAAGCGACGCTTGCCTTCTAAGATATTATGAAAAAATTTATTAAATAGAACGAAACCAGTAATTGATCACCAGGTTTCTAAATGCATTAAATCAACACATCGTTAATATGCCTGCAATTTTCAGTGTTGATAATTACCTAAATAAAGTCACGGAATAATAATCACAATCAATAAACAAGAGCCAATTGCAACTAGTACCACATCTCATAGCATGTTGCCTTAATTTCCTAAGCTGAGCTGTATGCACTCATTCACTTCTTAATTTGAGTACTATGCACAAGATCAAATTCCAAAATATGATTCAAAAGTATGTAGTAAACGTTCATAAAATAAGTATTGAATATCTAATGTTTTTCTTTCCAATTTTTCCGGAATAGGTTCAGGCCTTAGAGGAAAATTCAAATTTAGACCTTAAAGTCGTTTTTCCTCGACAAAAAACCTATTCTATTTTTGAATCTGCATGGATGAAGGTCTCTGATGACATCATCCACCAGATTCTTATTCCTCTTCTTTCTTTTTCATTCGTTGTGTGTTAATATTATTGTATTTTTACCTCTTTCACAATTAAAACTTCCCTTAATTCATATTCATATCTTTGTACTGAAAATAAGCATTAAGTTTTAATAAGTAAAATGAAAAATGAGACAAGTTTTCACTCACACACAAGGAACTATTTTAAGCCGTTTCATGCATGATTATATCCACCATATCCTGCTTGATTAACGTTTTTTTTATTAATTGAACCATCTTCTGTTAATCCAAAACAAGTGTGTCAGACACGTGGTCGTCAAGTCGCATGCGGTATTCAAATATCGTAGCTTAACAAGTAACACAAGTAAGTTTTTGAAATTTCAGAGAAGAAGAAAATACCCAATTCTTCGCAACCAATAACGGATATTTCTAAATTTTTTTCTCGTCTGATATTATCATAAGAACATCTATCTGATGGGGAAAAAATTCAGAAATATTCGTCATTGGTTGCGAAAAACTGAGTATTTTCTTCCTTTTTGAAATTTCAAAAAATTGAGACAGATGGTGTTGCTTGTTAAGCGACGATATTCTCATATTGGGTGAGCGGATTTCTATGTGATTTTACTTGGCAAACTACGTCACCGTCAAAATCACACCCCATTGGTTTGAATTTTCGCCGCCAACAGTTTTTCGTCACTATCGTGTTCATTTTTAGGCTTGTTAAATACAGTCCACGATGACCGAAATCCAGTCTGACCGGCTGCATCAACGCGTCACCTCACTACAAACTTTTAGAGAGTGGGAATGTTTCTTTGAAGCTGGAACCTGTTCGCACAACGCGGCCGTCTGATACAGCCTTGAAGCAACCGTTAGGTAATAATTAAAACTATTCTTAAAGAAGAGATAAATGGCCGTTACGAGAATAGGCTAATCAGCAGGAATTCCGTTGATTAGAAATGAAGTACATTTACCTATTTAATATCCTTCCTAACGGCGTGGTGTCGAAAAATGCCATTGGGGATCTCATAATACTCCAAAGCATAGATTGATGGAAACGAATAGAGGCACGGGTCGAAGCAATGGCCATGATTATGGTTGCAATAAGGGTAGATAAGCCTGTTAAAAACGCAGACGAGAAATGTGATTAAAAAATAAAAAAAAACTAATACTTTAAAGTTACTATCGTCTTAACTTTTTTTATTCGAAATGTAGCTTGAATTTCAATTTCAGGTCAATCTTCAGCTTTCTAACGTTTCATTTAGAAAATACGATAAACGTGAAAAAAGAAAGAAAGAAAGAAATGTAAAGAATTATATACTGCATTGGAATTTTAGGTGCTTCATGATGAGAAAGAATATGTTGAAATTTTGAGAGGAACACGATGTCCTTCTTTTTCTAAGATGTATTTAATAATTTATTTAATGATTTAAGAATGAATTTTTAAACCAATATCTTAGGTCTTCTTCTCCTAAACAATACAGACAGGGAGCTGATATGAGTTGGTTCAGTCAGATGATTTTTCGCTTTCTATTAGTAAGATGCAACTGATAATCCATATAATACTTTAAGAATGATTTTTTAAAGTAATATCTTACTTTTACATTCCCAACAATGCACAAAGGGAATAGATATGTGTTGGTTCAGTCAGATGATTTATCTTTCTCTCTTTCAAGCTCACCCAGATTGGTGGGGAAAAAACCAAACCACACATTCATTTGAAATCTTGCAAAGTTAGATAAATTCTGCATTTCCTATTTTAAGAAAAGAATGAGATAAACTTAAAGGTACTAGCATTAGTAAAATACCTTAACCTACGACCCAAGATTACTCGATTGTTTTCCGCCTGTCATATACTTTTCACACACGCAACATTGGAAAAAGGAAAGCTAACCAATTTTTTGGAGGTGATATTGTTAGAATAGAGTATTCGCACATTACATCACTAAGTTTCAGAAACCTGACGCCTTTTTAAATAGTGCTGATTGATAGATATAATTTAAAATTTTCTATAAGCGCAAATTAATTTTAAGATCTCTGTTTATTGTTATGGTTTTACTCAATATGTAAAGAAAATATAGGCTGTGTGAAAAGATAATGGTCGCTTTTATTTTTTCAAAATTTATTTAAGAATTTAAAATGAGAACATATATCAAATTTCAGAATCTTTTATGTAAATTTCTTTACGAAAATTCACTCTTTTTATTAACTAAAATCATTCAAAATTGAAACATTTGAAAATATTTTTCTGATACATTAATATCATTCCAATACTTAAATACTCATAAAAATTGAATGTTTTAATCAAATGTAATCTTACCTTGACCAAGTCCCAATAAACCGTAGATCCCCATTCTCATATTTCGAAGCGGTACGTTCTGAGAACCATCAGGTAGCGGTTCATCGCTACTCCACTGACTCAACCAAACGTTGGAACCTATCTAGAAGTTTTAACGTATTTCAATCAAAAATGCACCAATCAAAGGTATAAATCTTGATTCATCAAAATGTTGAGCCGACTCACTTCGAAGCATTTGAACGCTGTAAAACCAAGCAAGAATAAAAATGTCAGATGAAGTGTTGCATATCGGAAGTAGGTCCAAAAGATGCTTGCTTTGACCTGTTGAAATTTAAAAACAATTAGAGTGCAATGCTTGTAAATCTATTTGGCGAATTATCAGAAAGAAATTAGAATTTGTATCCTATTGCTATTTGTTTTAAATAATTGCCTTTTGTAAAAGTTCTATTGCAAATTCATTTTAACTGAATAATTGAGGTATTCGGCAAATAGATGAAGACGAATAACTGGCAAATATTTGTTTCTGTGCTAATCAAAGTACAGTAGAACCCCCCCAGGAGTCCGACATTTCGGATAATTCGAAAATCTTTTTAAAAAAAATTTTACTGAAAAATGAAGGAAAAATAACAATTACGAATCTGAAAAAAAGCTAATATTTATTCCTAACTTAAAAGAAGTATTTGAATTGGTCTTTAAGAATAAATACAGCACCTTAATAAGTCGAAACAAATTCAGATATCTTCTTTTTACTCTCAACTTGTTTGCCACTGTTCCATGCAAATCGCCGCGTACACTTTCCGTACCCCTTCACAGAGCACTCAGAGTCAATACTCAACAATATTTGGCATATCAAGTGTATTTTACCTAATTTCCCGGATAATCGGAACAAAGGTCATCCCCAATTAGTTTGGATTCTCGGGTTTCTATAGTATTATTTACTTGTTTTAAGCCACTATTTGCCCTTATTTAAGTTATAAGTTTTTTTTAGCTGGAATCGTCTGCCAGTTTTTTTTATTACAATGCGGACAGCTTAGCTGGAATCGTCTGCCAGTTTTTTTTATTACAATGCGGAAAATAAACTTTATGTCGATATTCATCAGCTATAAACGCAAAAAAAGAGGTGAACAGCTTGGCGATTTCTCGTCAAATTTTGAGAAGGAGAGGACCGGAAATTTCAGTATTCTTAACCATCATAATTTTGGAGAAGTTCCAAGATTACATAAGAATACATTAGTGATGAATAGTGTGAGAAATCTTGTCGCGTGTTGTTTTGAAACCTCATAATAATTTCCATTCCTTACATTCATTTCTGCGCTTTATGCTTTTACCTCTTCGATATTTAGACTGTCTTCTTAAATGAAAAGGTTTTCTAATTTGATTTTAAATTTTATTCTTGCTTGACTATGAACTGCTGAAATTGGATCTTGTGCCATAAAAAACTCAACAACCAGCCAAGAAGGTAAGGCCATATTTCATTTGTAATCTGTTGAGTAGGTCATAGGATGGGAATCTGAAGTTCTTTGCGTTTAATGGTACAATTGTAGTTTATTTTGAATACTTTGACGGTCACTTTAACGTGTGACTGTATATAATTGGTCATAAATTAGCAATTTGTTTAACTTATTCACTTTGCAATTATGTGTTTTACTCTTTCCCCAAAAAAGTGGAAAAAAATACTATAAGACACAGAATGAGTACATCTTGTGTCATCAGTATTGAGTTGAAAACAGGGGTGTGCAATTGCGTAAAGCCTTCTAAGGTGCTAAGAATACAAAATATTTTTGCCGTTTAGACCACAAATATGAAAGGAAGGAATGAAAAAATATTCTACCCCAAGCACCATTTACAGGAGGACTCAGTTCGACTTACATTTTAGAAATAAGTTTTTTCCTAGAAATTTGTCTCCTAAACTTACTCGCCCTGTTTCCATCCTTTCATTTTCAATAAGTCGAGCATTCTTCGCTTCTTTCTCTTCCGCAGATAAAGTCCTGGATGTAGTCCTGGAGAGAGACCTGGACAGGCGAGATCCCGATCTCTGCATCTGAGCCCTCAGGTCTCCTGCCGACATCCGTTTCGTTGACTTATCCTCATTCTCATTTGTTTCTGGGGAACTGAAAAATGCAGATGATATTACAGTCAACGACAACTCAAGTTCACAGCACGAGAAAGCTATGAACGACCGCTTCATCGGTGAATAATGTCGCACACATCTCAGGCTACACAAAGAGAGTCATGAAATTATACAATTTTTTGTTTTAAATATATAATTTTATTATACAGAGTATAGTTATTAGTTTTTTAAACTAAATTAATAATTTGTTATTAATTATTTTGAAATATATTTGGGTCTTATCCATATCTAATTTACTAGGCGTTCACTTGGCGTTGCTGAATAAATATTTGAAATTGAATCTTTTTATTTATCATGACTTAATGCTTTATTTTCTTATATATTGTTCAATATTGAATCATGACAAAATTTTCATGTGAGGCGAGAGAAAAAAGTTTGCGATTCCTAAAATTAAAATATATGCAACTAAAGAAATGTCATTGCATTTGTCCATTTCAATACAAATCTCTTCAATTTTTCAATAATTTAAAATAAAAATTTCACGAGTTAAAATGCAAAAAAACGTGCGAATTGTCACCTATCTTCGTCATCATCCCCGGCCTCTTTCTTCCGATTTTCTTCGATGAGTCTTGCAAATTCTCCTTTCTGATTCATCAATTCCAGGTAGCTGCCTGATTCTAAGATTTTACCCTCTGACAACACGTAGATTTTATCCACGTCTTGTAAGACTGAAATGTCATGAGTTGCGAGAATTCTAGTCTGAAAGAACAATAAAGCTATAAAAAAAAGGTAACTGTCCTCAATTATCATTTATAAAAAAGGCATAGATATAAATCTGACTAATATCGGATGATAAAAAAGACAGTAGACATTTTAAAAAGTCATGAAATGGATTGAAAGAAGGTTGGGACATAAACTTTCTATGCATATGAGGCCTTTTTGGCATGAAAGAAAAATCAGTAGAAAAAATCACCGGTAGGGCGCTGATATAAGCGAATGAATAGGTTCACAAAATAAATGACAATTTTAACATTTTTATTAGAACTATAAGTTTCAACACAGCCTCCACCATAAGGTATAATACACTGCAGACGTGTTTCAACTCCAGTGACATCAAAGTGCAGCATGTTCGCGTTCGGAAGAGTCTCTCTTTTGAATTTCAAGTAAGTCGAAGTCGTGATCGATATAAGCGTGATTTCAAATATCCCCACAATCTAGAGTTCCGCTGAAGTCAAATCTGGTGATGGAGGAGTACACGGGATCTTGCAGTCTAAGCTATCGATGTTGTCTTCCTCATAAGTCTCGATCAGGAATGATTTTACAGGGGATTTGCAAAGTGACTTGTTACCTCATTCTGCATAAATGATGTTTAAGAGAGCACCCTCTTTTCATTCAAAGTCGGGACCGAAACGTTTTTTCAGACTCCCCATATGATATTCTCAGTGAGAAATTAAACGGCCAAAGTTTTTGGGGCATATTGGTCTGTAAATAACAGTCTATTGTATATATTTCCCGTGCAATTTTAGCTTCACCTACCGGTTATTTTTTTACTATTTTTTAATGCCAGAAGAAAACATGTGCATGGAATGCTAACCCCGCAAACCGTTTTACAATCTGATCATTCGTCGATTTTTTAGGATTTTTTGGTCATCTTACATTTTTTAAAATCTAACTATGAGTGTACGTAATTCATTTTTTATGTTCAATTCACCCTTTGAGTTCCTATTTTACATGGTTTAACTTGTAATTTATTCTTTTGAAAACTGTTAATATAAGAGCATTAAAAAATCTCTAAATTCTGTTTAAAAATTTAACAGGTGAAGATGTGCGTGCAAAGAAAACATGTGCGTGGAATGTTAACTAGCCCAGTGGTTGGGTCGTTAAAAAAAGCCGAATTCGGAATTAATTAGGGGAAAGCTGGAAATTATTTTAATCCCTTCAGTTTAGGTCTGGAATGAACATACTAAGTTTCCCCCCTCCTGCTAGGTGAGCGTTAGCCGCTGCGTGCAGATTTGTATTCAGAAAAAGGACGTTTTTCAATAATCGAGCTATATCTCAAAAAAAACTCATTCCATCAAAAACATTTTAATGCAAAAGTTGTAGAGCTTAAATTTCTGAATAAAATGAGTACCAACACTTTTTATATTCAATGAAAATTAAGCTCACAACTGCGCTTCAAAGTTTTGCCTAAATCGCTAATCAAGCGCTTGAAGCGAGAACGGGCCAAGTTTTCTGTTTATCCTGCCTCGAATTATTATAAATACATTTTAAATTTGTTCAGGATGCTTTTACAATTATTTCAAGGCTTTATTTAGTATATTTTGAGGAAAAACCACCGTTATTATGATTTAACAGAAGAAAACATCACACGAAAGCTTCAGCAGTGGTTGAGAGTGTGCTTATTAATTAGAAGCAACGGATTTCTCATCCGATGGAAGTTCTTCAAAATAACTCAAAGCTTCTTCTGCATTCAGGTATATGCACGGCATTTTAAATAGATTACCGGTTATTTTGGAAAAGAAACCTTACAAAATTATAAATTGCACTTGAAATTAAAAAAAAAAAGATTTTTTGTATAAAATAGTACCATAAACGAAATTTCCATGAACGGAGAAGAGATATACAACTAACTTTAAAGGAAGACCCTGAAGGAATGAGAGTTCCCAGTTCTCTTTTAAGTAAGAAAGTTGCATTTTACAAGGGACATTGCTACTGTTGACGTGACCATCATCTATTGATAGCTAAAATACAAACACAGAGAGCGGATGCGTTGATGACGTCGCTTTGGGAGCACACCATTTAGACCAAATGTTAAGTAACCAAATAAATATCATGTTCAGACAGACCTCTTTTAGCAACAGAAAAACTCTTTCTAAGCCTAACATTTTGTGGAAACATTGTTAAAGAGTCACACATGGCGAAGGAATGTTTAAGAGACAGATTAAAGATATATTTTCTTTTGCATCTATAAATCAAAAGTTTCCGAACATCAGGATCTTTCGGAAATAAATGAAAATATTTTTTTTTGTGAACACTTCATATCTATAGCAAGTGGTATTAAGGTAGATGAAAGTATAAATTGCTACAATGCTTATTAAATCGGTGTATATTGTTTGTCAAAAACTGTTGGTAATAATTTTGCCGATGTTACATTTAAACGAAAAAACCGAGTAATGCCTATTCGGCCACAATATTCAGAAGAATGTCTCCCCTGAAAAAGTCTGATGCAGAGTTACAGAAATATTTCGAATTTGAGCTGGCTCCTTTTCCACTGTCACTCTTTGATGAAGGAGGACTGCGCAAGACCCGTAAGTAAGTATTTTATGATTTATTTTCTACTGCAACTGATTTGCATTTCACTTCAGCATGTTATGTGGTTGATGGTGGATTTCTGTTACATCGTGTGTTATGGCAGGCAAAGGAATCATTTTCCTTCATCCTGAAGAAATATGTTGACTACGCCAAAAAGCATTTCAATGAAGGGACCACAATAGATTTTGATGGTTACCCTAAGGATGCGGCGAAAAGTACAAAATCAGTAGAGAGTATCAGACGAACAAAGAAATACATAGTTGGTTATGTCATATTTGATAAATCGATATCAGCCACTATGTCCCAAGAGAAATTTTTATCAAATGATAAGAACAAGCAAAGGCTTGTAAATATGTTATGTTTTAAGTTTTAAAAAGAAGGTTTTGTTGTGAAGCAAGCTGAGGAAGATGCTGATTATCTAATAATCAAAAGTGCTTTGGAAATAGAAAAATGGTCACTATGTGTTGTGGCTGTTGGTGAAGGTTGGTTATAATGGCAGCATCCACTAATTCCGAAAGCATTTTCTTCTTAAAGCCTGGGAGAGGTAAGACGGAAGATGCTTTATATTGTGCAGCAAACCTGAGCATTGCTCCACACATAAGGGACAATATTTTGTTTCTTCGTGCTTTCAGTGGTTACGATACCCCATCTGCTGTTTTAAGGCATGAGAAGAAGAAATTTATCAGTGTTTTGAACAGCACTGAACTGCGAAAAGTTGTGAACATTTTTCTTGATGAAAATGCATGCCCGTTTGAAGTCTGTGAAGCAGGACAGAAAGTTTTGATAGCCTGTATGGGAGAAAGAACAATGAAGAAACATTGGATTTTCTGAGATTCAGAGTTTTTCAGAAATCACTAGTAAAAAATAATTTCAATTTAGCGTCTATCCCTCCCACTTCAGCAGCTGCAAGTGCACACTCTCTCCGTGCATACCTATAGGTTTAACTTTGGAGTGGGTTTTCCAAAAGCCCCTTAGATTGTGATTGGAAAAAAACCAAACATGGATTGTTCTCAGTCATCAACCACAAGGAACCAAGGTTATTTTGAAAAACTTCCATCGGATGAGAAATCCGTTTCTTCTAATTAATAAACATCCTCTGAACGATTGCTGAAGCTTTCGTGTGATGTTTTCTACTGTTAAATCGTAATAACAGTGGTTTTTTCCTCAAAATATACTAAATAAAGCCTTGAAATAATTGTAAAAGCATCCTGAACAAATTTAAAATGTATTTATAATAATTGGAGGCAGGATAAACAGAAAACTTGGCCCGTTCTCTCTTCAAGCGCTTGATTAGCGATTTAGGCAAAACTTTGAAGCGCAGTTGTGAGATTAATTTTCATTGAATAAAAAAAGTGTTGGTACTCATTTTATTCAGAATTTTAAGATCTACAACTTTTGCATAAAATGTTTTTGATAGTATGAGTTGTTTTTGAGATATAGCTCGATTATTGAAAAAAGTCCTATTTTCTGAATACAAATCTGCAAGCAGCGGCTAACGCTCACCTAGCAGGAGGGGGAAAACTTAATATGTTCATTTTAAACCTAAACTGAAGGGATTAAAACAATTTCCAGCTTTCCCCTAATTAATTCCGAATTCAACTACCCAACCACTGTGCTGAACCCCGCAAACCGTTTTACAATCTGATCATTTGTCAATTTTTTAGGATTTTTTGGTTATCTTACATTTGTTATCTAACTATGAAGGTACGTAATTAATTGTTTATGCTCAATTGCCCCTTTGAGTTCCTATTTTACATGGCTTAACTTATAATTTATTCTTTTGAAAATTGTAAATATAAGAGCACAAAAAAATTCCGTCTAAAAATTTGACGAGGGAAGAACTGAGGTGGATTAAAAAAGTTCTTCTAGAGCTTTTCTTTGATACAATAGATATTTATTTTGTGTTAAGTACAATAGCTCGATGCATAGTATTATTACAAAAATTGTTCGGTGTGTGTATAACGGAAACAGTCCAACATTCAGGATAATGGAGAAAATAGTTTTATTCACAAATATGCAGGAAACATGAAGCAGAGGTAACAGGAAAAATAGTATTTGTAACGATTTAATAACGCAAATAGACAACAATCACTAGTAATAAACAGTAACTTCATTTCTGGACCTAGTGACACAAACAGACAGCAAATCACTAATAATAACAGTAAGAGCGCGAACAATAGCGCTCAGCGTCTAGCAGCTGACCAACTAGCAATGTGCACAAGACTCCAAAGCACTCCGAAGACGTCCCTCCTTTCAGTTGCCTTCGTTTATATACCCTATTTCGAATGGTTGTGACGTCACATGGAATCATCTAGTACATTCTGTAAATCTCCTCTCAAATAGAGATGTCAGGAAAATAATCGCATTTTCAGGAAACTTCGATTTGTCGTCAAAATGGTCACCAAGTTCGTCGCCAAGGTCAGGGGTCCAGGCTTAGCCGCTGCCGGTCATTCCATACTTACCGCTGTAAAACTCTCTTTCCAACTATAAGACTAGCGAGGCAGGAAAGCGACATTATATCTTTGTAACGGTATTATCTGTAATAGAATACTGCATTTGAATAACAGATTTTACGTGCACTAGAAGTGCATACACGATGGTTATTTCTTCGATGGAATCGAGGTTCCAAACGCCGATCTCACGATTTTTATGCCAAGATTCAGCTGCTAGACAACTTATGACAAATCTAGTTGTAAATTTTTACCCCTATACCGAAATAAATGTTTGAGAAAATTAACCTTACCTTATTCCGAAGGGCACCATCGGGTCCAATGACATGCTTGAAGATGTGAGCCCCGACGTGCGAGTCCACCGCACTGAGGGGATCGTCCAGCAAGTAGATATCAGCATCCTGGTATACAGCACGGGCTAAACTCACGCGCTGCTTCTGGCCACCGCTTAAGTTTACGCCCTGCGAAATTTTAAAATAGGTAAAATATGAATTAACAGCCGTGTAATTTTTTTCAACAAGTGAATCGAAGCTATTTCTCTTAATACATTTTGATTAGAATATAATTATGTGAAGATTGTTTTGGAACACATTTTTCAAGTAATGCATAACATGAGAATAAATCATTAATTCCAAGATTTTACTATAGTAATTTTTATTTATCTATATTTAGATATTTTGTGCGAGTAAAAATACTAATCTATTAAAAGAAAATTGTAAAATTTCAGCCAAACAAATTGTGCGTGTAATCAAGAAAAAGGTATTGTTTATTTGTTAAATGTAAACAAATTCACGTTTAATGATAAGAAAGTTTCTAAATTATATCTTTTGATATTTGGACTATCATTTTTGTTTCGAACATCTAACATAATTTACTGAATTTTGAGAAATTTGTAAAAAATTATTAGTTTTTCTTGAAAAATTTAAGTATTAAAACTGATTTCAATGCATCCCAAGTTCTCCTTTTGTTATCGCTTCTAAATGTTTTGAGGTAATGACTCAGAAAACCAAAACCAATTAAAACCTATATATATATACACTATATGCCCAAAAGTATCCGGACACTTGCAGATTTTCACATTTTTTAGAATTTCTCCGGAATGGTTTAACCGAGTACCAATAAACTTCCGA
>BGPR01008172.1:2828-18826 GCA_013235015.1 Araneus ventricosus
TCCATTCCGGTATGCAAAAGTAGTAAATGCTGAAAAGGGGATTAGTGTCTCCATTCAGGTATGCGAAAGTAGTAAATGCTGAAAAGGGATTAGTGCTTCCATTCAGGTATGCAAAAGTAGTAAATGCTGAAAAGGGGATGAGTGCCTCCATTCAGGTTTGAAAAAAATGTGGAAACAACAGAAATTGACAGACACCGAACAGAAATAATAGAAAGTCGAGTTAGGCATTGATATGGAGATTAAGTTTCATTTCCCCCTCTGTTTCATTGGAACTTGGACCCCACCACGAATCCTGCCGCTGTGTTAGTTCACGGTGACAGCGGTGGGCGTCCGTAACCAATGTTGCATTGGAACTTTCAAGTCTTAGTCTTAACCCAATTTAGATTTTAAAAAATGGCTTACAGAGTTTCAGCTATAATTTCCTATCTCAGTGTTAGTATTGAATTTTAAATATATCCTCATTTCAGAATTAATATCTTAATCGTTTATTCACTATTAAAATTGCATAGCAAACCGAATCATTTGACATCACAGAAACTGGTTGCTCAAATTATTATTAGTTACCGGTTATTTACATTCTTAGAAGTTACATTTAAGAAAAAATTCTTGATTTCATCCGAATATTGTCTGGACTTTTTTCCCGATTTTACGCAAATTAAGTTCCTATTAAGAATTCTTTCCATATATGAATGCATCACTTGCCAAATCGATTAACTCTACCTTTTGAGGTTTTTAACATTTTAGTGTCAAAACACTTGATAGACTCCTAAATGCTTATAATCAAAACAAAATTCCAAAAAATAAGGATAACCACCATTAAATGACAATTTTTTTGGCCAGTGAATAATAAATAATTTTTTTCAGAAACCAATCTGATTAACTCCATACTCTTATGCAAATCGTTGCTAATTGCATTATTGGGCAATAAAAATTTAGTTATAAACATTTTTAATGCAATGATAGTCGTAAAACTACCGTTTTTCTGTTGTTGTTGTCATTCGTTGTTTTGCCATCTTCCTCTTCTTGGGGATAAGTAATAATAAGTTATTCATACACCGGCACCTCCTACATAAAAATGATCTCTACCTATGTTAATTTTATTCGCTTTAATGTCGGATTTACCGAAAAGTCGAAACCCCACCTCATACAATTCAAGTGTGACTTTAACGAAGATTTAGAATTCAATGCCATTAATATAAGAATATCTGTAGCAGGTAGACTACTATGTCTGAAAAATGTAGACCAGCCTTTATTGCATCCAGCAGGTAGAACTGTGAGAAGAGAAAAGAGGAAGGATTTGATGGAATTATTGAAATTCAATCCTACCATTAAACATGATTATTACAAAAACTTAAGGACAAATCGACATCACGGGAGCTCAAATACAGCTGACGAAGAAGACATCATTTATATTGCTGATGAATCAATTTAAATAAAGTAATAATAATAAATGTAACAGTAACGGAACAGTCATTATTCATTTTTGCTAAAATCTTCAATAAAAATGTATGTAATGAAGTTTTTCTGTAATAAAAAATAATTTGAAGATTGAATTTGATTTAATACTTTTCTTTCACTTGCCAAATTGATTACTACCTTAATCACGCAAAAATTGTAGTAATAATAATGATTATTCCAATTATATTCCATCTTATACTTTTTATATGTCGTAAGATAACAGATAATATTCAGTAATACAGTCTACGATGTTTATTTGAATTTATAATTTCAACGGAATTTTAAAAAACAATATATACTATTTTATCACTTTTCTCTACTTTTCGTTTCATGGAGTTAATCGATTTGGCAAGTGAGGCATTCATTTAATAACATGAAAAAAGCTAACTCCAGTTTCAAATCCAATTAATTATAATCATAAACGAATTATATTAAGAAAAATCTTCACTTCTTGATAAGTGGGAGCAATTTGAAAAGTCAAAAATACAGATCTTAAACTGAAATACCATAAAAATATTTACAGCACTTGAATTTTAATCTTTAAATATGAAAACAATTCTTGATTTTTTTGACTGTATATATAATTTTGATAAGTTTTCCAAAATGAAATAACCTCGCTCACATGAAATTCATACACTTCCATAATTTTTAAGCAAAAATGTAAAGTCGTGAAGAATCACAAACACGGTGTGAGAAAACTGAAGTTTGCATGTCGAAATGCAAATAAATAGTGAGAAGTTTTCATGTGAACCGTTTCCTATTTCTTTTCTACTCCATTCATGACTTGTTTATATTACATTCCAAGCAGTGAAAATATTTTTCTAAAAATATATCCCCTTTAGAGCAGCAATGAAAGAAAATTTAAGGAAAACGAGGAAAAAAATCCCCCACTGGTCTTCAAATCTTCGAAGCATAGAAAAAATTTTATGAAACTACGTACAGAACGTTTTGATAAAATGACAAAAAGCAGTTCTATATGTTTACGTGAAGTTGTTTCTGAAATTATTAAATAATTCTTACTTTCAAACAAGCATTGAAAACTGGAAATGAAAAAGCGATGCATTTTTAGAATTCCATTTATTTATTTACTTCATCGACTTTAGAAGCTTAAGAAACACGAAGACTGAAACGAAATATTTTTAGAATTGTTTAATACAAATATAAAGAAGCAACAGAAAAGATGCTTTTGCTTGTAATATTATTTTGTTTTGCCTTCACTTTTAAGATTTTAATATATAATACTACCTCTTACAATCACGCTTTTAGAGACTGAAAATATTTCTTTTAAATAGTAGGAAATTCTATATGAAAACAAATGATTTTTTTTTTAAAAACAGAAACAGCTTTAAGAATTCAGATAGAAAAATATATAATAGAGAGAAAATAACAATAATAGAAGCAATTTATTTCGTGCGCGCAAGTGCAACTCCATCCAGGAAAAATGGCGGAGACAAAGATATTAAAACAAAATAAGGAAAGTTGTAACTGTGATAGAGGTAAAAATACAATAATATTAACAGAAAACGAATGAAAAAGAACGAAAAGGAAGAAGAATCCGATGGATGATGTCATCAGAAGCCTCCACCCATGCAGACTCAAAACTAGAATAGGTTTTCTGTCGAGAAAATGACTTTAAGGTTTTTTCCTCTGAGGCCTGAACCTATTCGGAAAAAAATTGGAAACAAAATAAGGAAGAAAAAATTTATCCACAAAGCAGAAATTCAAAAGAGTCTTTTAAACATAGTCTAAGAAAAAGGATAAAATTCAGAGATAGTTGATATTTAAATATACACATCTTCACATTTCATCGTTAATTTTACTTGCAGATTGTTAAGAATGTTATATGATTCCCAAACTTGTGAATTCCTCGTGAATAATTCCAACATGACTTCCTGAAAAAGATAATGTTACCCTGTACATTCTTCTCATTTTTTTCTAGTTCTTTCAATTTCATGCACTGTGGAATAGATTTGAAAATGCTTTTAAGATGGAAATGAAAATCATTCAACGAAAGGAAAAACCTAAGAAAAATACTCTGAGAGAATCGCATTAAATAAACAAGAAATCCATTCTAGTCCACTTTGTCAAGGGCTAAGGACTATATTCGAAATGGATTCAAAATATTTGGGAAATTTTTCTGTACAAAGCTTGAACTACGCCAAATATAGCTTCTGTTATTCCCAAATTTCACAACAAAAGACAAAGGAGATCAGTACCATCTAATAAGCATTATTTTGAAAGAAAAAGAAAAAGGAAAACCAAGCACAAACATAAAAATGCTAATAAGATTGATTTAAAAATATTAGCCATAGGGCTGAGTAACAGCCTTCATAAACATAAACTTACCCACGCTTAGAAGAGAGATAAAATGCCCTCACTTTATTACAAACCAACGCGAACTTCCCGCCCAAATAAGTAATCTCCCCTTTTTTCTTCTTTTTTTCTGTAAAGAACTAGAACCATGGCGCCATCTGTATTCGAAAAAAAGCAATACATAAGGAGGAAAAAACAGGAAGTGTAGGGAATCAAATCATTTAGACAAAATAATAATATGACTTAATGATAAGTGAAATAATTTTTTTTCTTTTAAGATGGAAGTATTCTGCAACTAATTTTAGAGATTGAAAGTACCATGGATTTAACTCCTCTAGCAAAATCTTTTTTCAAGTGAAATATTTTTAATTTTCTAAACTAAAAGAATACTCAACTGATGTAGGTCTCGGATATTAACTCTAAAGTTTTACTGGCAATATTACTAAAGAGGAACAGAGATATTTTTCATTATTTCATTTAAAATTTCGCATTGCCTAAAAGTAGTATATTGTTCAAAATTAAGAATTCATATCAGTAAATTGTTTTTGAATCAAACATATTAAATATTTCTTTTTAACTTCTGGGAAAATTTTAAATTCATCGAATCATTACAGAAATATACCTGAACTATTCATCTCTTGTAAAATAAGACGCTTTCATCAAACATTTTTAGGTTCCAAATAACCCCAAAACATAGTGATAAACTGTCATTATTTTACTTCGAACATCCAATGTAAGCATACGACGATACTCTTCATGTAACAAACCAGCGATGCAAAAATTACACCTAATACAGAAAAAGTTCTGTCTTTTCTCTCACTCATTTATCCACATTAAACCTTCACTGCATATTGTATCAAATTTGATACATAATTTACTTTTCCTGTTAATAATAAACAGAAATTTTTTGTCCACACGTACACGCTGTATCAGATTAGAAACATCACAATAGACCAGATAATAATCATTCGCTCCATTTCCCATGGACAGAACAAGTCATATTGATAAGTCTGTGGTAGTCAGTTATTCCTGATACATAATTCTTGATACACCTATTGACATTTTTGCGCAGTTTTTATCATTTAAAATGAGTCATGCTTCCTTGATGGTTTCATAAATTGCTTTTACATGTATTTACAATTTGATATCAATATATTTAAAATAATATAGTAAAACCTTCAGACACACACACAGTTAGCCAGCCTCAACCAGTCGGCGGATTTCGATAATTTTTGCTTCGTTTGAAAGCTTATGATGTCTAGATATGTCATCAAGGACCGTCTGCCCACCACCACTATCCCAGTTTCGAACGAAATCGGAAAAACATTTCTCCACCATATATTCTCTATGGGGAAAAACCTTTAGACAGTTCACCAGCCCAAAAAATTATCGAAATCCGTCGAGTGGTTGCGGCTGGCAAATTGTCTGAATGTTTTACCATACTATTTTATATATGGATCCCAACAGTTCCATCAAAATAGTGTGTCAAAATATTGTAAAATACCTATTGTAGGTGATGGAAACTGTTTAGTTAGGACGATATCATTCTGTGATTATGGATCTGAAGACTTTCATGCCGAAATTCGTGAGAAAGTTATTCAAAACATTACAACTAAATGAGGGTATTGAAAGATTTTGCAATTTTAACGGAATATGTTATCCACAAAGAATATGAAACATACTATGATTTTATGGTCTGTTCTCCTGATTTTCATGCAGTATTTAAAACTGAAAAAGTAGTGACTGAGAGCCTCGAAGCAGCGAGGTGGCAGGAGCAGTGCTGAGCAAAGTGGGTGGTGGCCGCCAACACGCCAGAAGGGCGGCGAGAGCGTTACTTTTAAATACTTTTTTTATAGTTTCATAAAAAAAAAAGAAATAGTGATTTTATACGTCCATTAAATTCAATTTAATAATATCATAAATCTATTTTGATTTTTTGTGTATTTTTCTGTTGTTATATGTGAGCTTCCCATGACAAAACTATTTTTTATTTTGGAAGTTGAAAAATCGTGCATTGAAGTTTCAAGTGGCTTGTCTCTTAACCTAAACTAACTAGTTACTTATAAGTATAAGTTAATTATTTAAAACCTTTGCCGATATATGACCCCTTACCTAGCATACCGTTTGTGTTCGCCCAAAAATAACAAAGTTTTGAATGCAGATATTATACGGTATTCTCTGAAGAATGACGTGAAAAACATTAATCCAGGGCCCACAATTACGGTAGCAGTGACTAAATTTCTACATTTTCAAATGCAAAAACCTACTTATTTTTCATGGAAACGTGATTACCACTGTAAAGCACTTCAAATGGTGTTGGGAAGTTACTTTTAGCGCGAAAAATGGCGGCGCTTGGAAGGGACAAAAAAAGTGAAAACAACCTATAAAAGACAGAGAAGCAATAGGAGATCAAACATTATCATGTTTCACGAATTTCACTGTAAGGAACTTCGCTTCGGTTTAAATTCCACTATTCGAAAATATGTGAAACATAAAAAAATGTTTGCTTTCGAGAACATTTTCGGTTCTCGAAAACTTTGAGATGAAGCACGATTCTGTTTTCTTTATGGCTGAAGGTGAGTCTTCCCTCTAACTTATTGTGTGAATGGATAAGAGTGAAAAGGAATGTAAGAAATCAGGTCTTGTACTGAGTCGTTTTTCCTTTTGGTAATTCTGGCTTTCTAGCTTAAAGTAGGAACGTTTTCTTTCGCTTCATCTCGCAAGTTGACCATCTTGCAAATGATGCCGGTGTGTTCATGTTTACTACGTAATACTCTAACACAGATCACGTGACCTTTCAGAGCTGTTGTGGATTGCGCGCAAAGAAGCGGAAATAATACAAGATATAGTTTCTGCAATGAAAATATATTTAACAGAAAATTATACACCGTAATTCCCAACTTTCAAATCTAACTATGCGTTATTATTATACATTTGTAATATTGTTTCTTATTCCACTTGTTCTAGTCCTCAGCTAGACCAAGTCCAAGAGTCCGCTAGCCCACAGAAAATCACGAACCAGCGCACGACTTTCAAAGAGGTTCCTCTTCTCCAGCTCCATACATGAGAGCAGATAGTCTGGAGAAGATTGGTGTGTATTGCATTTGAGGCACACATTAAAAACCTTTTGTCCCGGTACATATGAAAGTGTGCGGGTATGTCCGCTAATAAATATTTTTATGGTGGTCTGCAATTTCCTATCGGCCTTCAGCTATAGGGCATCCCCAGGATGTTTTTGTTGGTACCAGTCATGAATAGGTGGAATCCTCCAGATCCTGTTGTTATCGGCTCTGCCTTTTGAGAAAATTTCACTATAGGTAAGTAGACCTCTATTGTCTAGCGGTTCCGCAGAGCCGTCCTTGGCCAATTCATCGGCCAAGTCATTAAAGAGGAGGTCTACATGGCTTGGGATCCATTGCAAATGAATGTCATTGTGAGAAGAGCATATCCTTAGTTTATTCACAATGTCCGTGCCGATTTTGTCGCCAATGTTTCGCCAATTACTTAAAAATTGAATAGAACTCCTACTGTCAGTAAAACTCCAGATGTCGCAAGAGCTGTTATTGGAAATCATATGATCCGAAGCTTCGTCGATGGCTATCAGTTCTGATCTAAAAACCGAACAGAAGTTCCATACATTTGTAATTGTAAAGTTAAATGGATAAGATTACTTTAATATTTATTCTAAAATTTCGGCTGTTTTGGTAGGCTTTAAAATTATTGGAAGTCACAGCTCTAAATAATTAAAAATTTTAACCAGAAGGAAATACATTCTGTCTCAAAATATTAACTAAAATTCGTTAGTCAGAAAATTAAAAAGTCTTCGTTATTTTAATAGATTCAGCCAAGAGCTTTCTTTTATAAAAGAAAACAGTATTAAAAAATTCCCCAAACCTATTCAGCTGTCATAGTCTGTTAGAAATGCCATCAATAATGCTCCTCGAGCACCATTTAATTTCGTAGCTTTCAAAGAAAGATCTCCCCCCCTCCCGAAAATAGATTCTTCCCATGAATCGAACTGTTTTTCTTTCCATAAATGAAAACAGTTCGCTGGGGAAATAAAAAAAAGAAACCTACAAAACTCCTTTCGGAAACAAAAGCAAGGTATGCATTGATGGCTTACCTTTCTTCTCGGAAGAAGTAATTATTCTTAAAAGAAGAGGAGGACGAGGCTACGGAAAGCAACCAATCATCAGAAGCCATCAATGTCACGGGGCATTGAATGCCGAGTGCAAGACAATGAATCTTTTGAAAGTGATGATGATGCTAGCGTCTTGCGCTCGATAGTGGTAGTTCTCTTTTTACTTTAAACGCCACTTCTTTTTTCCGACCCTTCAAGGACTTTTTGAGGAATGAATTTCATCTTAATATACTCTCGGGTCATCAGTCTTTTCAGGGAAATTCACTGACTACAATTCATTATATAAAAGTATTTCTCGTAATTAAAATTTCAGCATTCTTTTCAAATTTTGATAAGCTTAATCTTATATTGCGTGCATATTTTGTGTTTTCTTTGTGAATTCTTTTGTCTCCCAAGCGAGCACAATATATTTGTAATTTTCAAAAAGATTCACAAGCATTTCAAACGTGACGAACTATAACACTTTCATTTTGGCAATGGCCAATAGATACTACATATCTTCAGAAGAGTATTCCAATTAAACAGTTTTAGCGGTCAAAGTAGTGATATGTGAGTTTATAACTAAGAAAGATGTCAGTGGACAATGCCTCTGATGGGGTGTGGTTGACATTGCCTACCTTTTGTTGCCTTTGTGGAATAGGCTGCCTCTTTAGGGACTTTTATGAACGATGCTTCCTCCTGCCATGCACTCTTTTTAAGAAGTGTGAGTGTCAAATTAGGGAAAGGTGATTGGCACCACCTTCGTGGTGCATAAATTTACGAAACCACGAAAGGAAGGCAGACGCAACAAAACTGAGAAAAAGTCGATACAAGGCTTTACTTATGGAATTAGATTTGATTTTCTCCTCTGATTTGCTCACAAGTTTATGCCTGAGTGGAGGAGATGAGTAAAAATTATTCCTGTTTTTCGAGTTATGATTTTATCTCCGTCTTAATGTGATCCTTATTCAAGACTTAATACTTTTGCCATTTATTCACTATTAAATTTAACAATGTGCTATTTCCAGTGTGAGCAGCAGTCAATAAACACTCCTAATAGAATCGACATCGCTTTATTCCATTGCTCGTTGTTGCTCTTGTAGACATCACAAAAACAGAGTTTATGAGTGACGCAGGAAACTGACGCGATGGCCTAGTGGTAGGGACGTTAATATAACTAAACTGTAAACATCACAAAAACAGAGTTTATGCGTAACGCAGGAAACTTATGCGATGGCCTAGTGTTAGGGACGTTAATATAACTAATCTAAACAGTAGACATCATGAAAACAGAGTTTATACGTAACGCACGGAAGTGACGCTTAGCGCACTTGGCTTGTACGTTACAGAAATAAAGAAACCTATCCTTTCACCAATACAAACACTTTGCAAACAGAACTGTGCGACATTACACTAAATACTTGGTCAAATATTTTACATTATTCAAAATTAGATTTTTGATAAAAATTTTGAAATTATCAGAAGATTGCGTACGATATTGAAAAAACTTACACTAGGAATTTCCCCGCTAATATTTATGATCATACAAAAAGTAGTTTTGTTACTCCAATTTCAAATCAAATTTGTTACAATCCTAATGATGTTGTCTTAAGAAATAATTTCAATTCTTGTTAAATGGGATCTGTTTGAAAAAAAACCTGACCTGAAATAGTATAAAACAATTTGCCGTGTTTAAATTTTGATGGTCAAAAATAGGAACTATTCTTGACTTTTTAATTGTATATAAGCTATCGTTCGTAATTTTTTATAAAGTAGAATAACATCAAGTAGATAAAATTTCAAACACATACATAATTTTTGAATCAAAACGTACAGTTTCAAAGAAACACAAACACTGTGAGAGAAAATTCAAGTTTGCATGCCGAAATGCAAATAAGAGAGATATTTTCAAATGCAACGTTTCATATTTCTTTTCTACTCCCTTCATAACTTGTTTATTTTATATTCAGTACGATAAAAATATTTTTATTTTTTGATATTCCTCTTCATAGTAGTGATGAAAGAAATTCTAAGGAAAAAGGGAAGAAAATCTTCCTCTAGTCTTCAAATCTTGTAAACATAAATAAATAATATGAAATTACTTTCAGAACGTTTTGAAAAGAACGAACAGAAAGCAGTTATGCATGTTTTCGTAAGGAAGTTTATGAAATTATTAAATAATTCTTAGTTTTCAACAAGCATGGAAAATTAGAAATGAAAAAGCAAATGATTTTTTAAGTTGTATTTATTTATTTATTTTCTCGACTTCAGGAACTCAATTTGCATGAAGGAAGAAATGCGATATTTTTCGAATTCTTTAACAGAAATTTTAAGAAGCAACGGTAAAAAAGTTCTTCGCTGATATTTTACTTGTTCTATTATTTTATTTTGCTTTAACTTTCTCGATTTGAAAATATAATATCACCTTTTGCCGTCCCTCAGCGACTGAAGCTATTTCTTTTAGATATTATGAAACTTTATGCGCAGCAAGATTTTCTTTTTCTGAAGATGGATACAGAGTGATAATTTAGGGTTAGTTGTTATTTTAATAATCCACATTGTCATATTTCATGTTTTCCTGTTAATGAACTGGATTAAGAATGTTATACGATTCCTAAAGCTGACTGTTCCTCGTGAAAAATTCAAATGTGTAGAGGGACGAGGCTCATGTTTATATAGAATGCCGCTGTTGAAGAATTAATTCAATTTCAAGAACATTTTTTATTAGATGGCTAAGTTCCACGACACAGTACATTAAAAAGTACAAGACGCAAGACAGAGAACAACACGAGACAAGTACACAGAAGAAGAGAGAGAGAGGCATCATGGGAAAAACCCGGATGGCTCTAGTTGCGCCACCTACCATAAAAAGGAGAAGGCAGTGAATTGTAAACGCTACAACTGTAACTAATTCCAAACTTCGGATTTTCATCTCTTTTTCTACTTCTCTAAATTTCTTGTAGTTCGAAATAAATTTTGAAATACTCAAAAGCAGGAAGTTTCCTGCAAATATTTTTAAGAATTGAAATTACCATGGTTGAAATCCTTCATCGTAATCGTTTGGCATGTGAGAGATTCTAATTTTTATGATCTAAAATAAAATTTTAGCTAAGTTGATACTTCAAGGATAATAAGTTTGTACTAGACATATTGAAAGAAAGGAACAGAGGTTTATATAAAGTTTTCGAAGTTTCTGAAAGTTTCATATTCTTGCAAGCTAAGAATTTAGTATTATATAATAGGTTTTGAAAAAAAAACATTAAGCATTTCAGTTCAAATGTTTGTTTATTGTTTGTTATGTTTAAAAACATTTTTTTCTGCTGTAATGTTAAGAATTATTTTTTGAAAGTAACCATAAAGTCTGTTGTGAAACTGTCCTTATTTTGTTATGTATGTTCTATATAAAATGACGATTGAACTTTTTACTTAATTAAAAAAATATACAAAATTTGCTTATTATACAGGGTGTTTTTCTTAAACTGACACTACTCAGACCCATCTATAGATCGATCCATCAGATGAAATGCTACCAAATTTGGTATGGGAACTGATATGGGGAAAAGGATTCTCTGAAAAATAAAACAGTTACGAAAGTCGACGATAGGGGAAATGTGGCGCTGCTGTAGGCTACATAACTGAGAATTAGATAAATTAATACCAAAGAAAAAATTCAGTGCAAAACCGCTTTAAAACACAGCAAATGAACTTCCCAAAAGGGTTACAGAGATGAAATCTCCGTGCACAATAACACTTTATTCAATAAAATTGTTTCCTCGATGACGACATATGATGACCCTTCAATGTGATTCGATAGGACCACACTTCTCATGGACTACACATTGCATCCTGTAAACAACATTTTCCATCTCCATTTTCCCCGTATCTAATCTCATGCAGCAATCCAAAGTCTCTCGTCCAAATTCACGGCCTATATTTGTGGGGTATCGACGTTGACGTCCTTAAAGGACAACATGTGACGTGTTGTGATTAGCATTCCTGGTGACATGTTAATTTCGGCCGTCGAGAATGTTGTGAACAGGATGTAATGTGTGGTTAATGAGATGAGTGGTAACATTGAAAGAGGTGTGGTGCTATGGTGCACTGTAATTTAATGTCTGTAACCCTTTTGGGCAGTTCATTTGCCTTATCAAAGCAGTTATCCATTGAATTTTTTTCTTTAGTATTCATTTGTATAATTCTCGGTTGTGTAGCCTACACCAGCACTACACTTCCCCCTGTCGGCGGTTTTCGGAACTAGTTTTTAAAACAAAATCTTTTTCTCCATGTCGTCTTTAGTACCGCTACCAAATTTAGTGGCATTTCAGCTTATAGATCGAACTACAGATGGCTCTATGTAGTGTCAGTTAAAAAAACACCCTATACGAAACGTAACCTATTTAACACGTCATCACACCCATGGGGTCCTTTTGACCTATGGCATCATCTCGGCATCTGACAATATCCTGAATTGCAATTACATGCAGATTGGATCCGGCCTCTTTGTGTCACCCATCGACCAATAGCGACGATCCTGTTACAATATGTAAGGACTGATTGCCACTGTTCATTCTCTGCTTTTCCTCTTTTGTATCACTTTGATAGCTAGCTGTATAACGATTTTATGATTTAGTATTTTAATTTAATTATTGTTTCTTTAAATTTGCTATTTCTTTATCGAGTGGTTTTGCTTTGACTTCGTCACCAGTTACGCACAATGGAGTACTTCTGATTTATGTGGAATACAGGTATAATAGATTGAGAAGCTGAGTAGGGTAGTATCGTACTAGTTAACATGTAGCACTTGAGTGTCAATAATTTTATGTACCGACTACCTCGGCAACTATGTAAATAAATCTCGCCTCTATCAATCCTGTGAATTTAACTTGACCTAGACGTAGGCCCTAGAAGTTACGGAGCCCACCCTTTCTCTTCTGTTAAGAAATTCTGGGAATTTCTAGAAACTTGCACCTGTTACTTCCTGTATCTTCATGGGGGAGCTAGAAGAAGAAAAGAGCAGCAGTAACCAGTGAAATGGGATTTCTCCCTTTTCACTTGGGGTCAAATTGACCCGTGCGTGTGCTAACGTTTCGGATTCATTTAACGTTATGGCTATGGAAGAGTACGAACGTGCGCAGCAGAGAAGACAAGAATACAGAAAAGTTATGGAATAACCGAGATAAGTTCTACTTCCCTTTTTCGTATTAACTCTTTCGATACGGGAACGTCCCAAACGTCCCTTCAAGCAAAAGACGACGGCCGTCCGAAACGTTCAAATATCACTGCGAAATTTCCACCCCCTTTCGTTAAGTGCGATTGATTTCAACCCCGATTCGCGCGCTTTCTTCGTTAGAGCGGCTCTCCCAGATGGGTTAGGGAAAAAGTAGGATTTTCTAAAAATTCGGATAGTGTCAGATGTCATTGTGGTTTTTGAGAGGGAGAAGTGAATTTCCCTTATCTTTGAAAGAGAAACTCGGGCGTTCACGTATTGTGAGGTCCCTCTATTCCAATTGTCGTAGGAATCAGATGGTTAAAAATCGCATTTGTGTCTTAAATACAAATTATTTTACGAAAAAAATTTTCTTATGCTTTGACTATGTTTTATTTTTGTACAAATAGCCAATAAAACATGGAGTAAGCGACTAACAATTTGGGGTCAAAATGACCCCGCGCGTGTGCTAATGTTCCAAAAATGGGTACTTGTGCTGAATGGTTAACTTTGTCTCATTAACTTGTGTTCTCTCGCTGTCCAACAGGTTTCAATCTCTCTCTTCAATTAGCTATCTTCCATCCTTTTCTAACTTGTTTCAATATGAGATTGAATTATTTATTCAGTTGACATCCTATTTTCAGATAGATAAGGCAATTTTAATACTTACTTCACAAAATTTCTTTGTGGTCAGATAACGAGGGCGAAACCTGAGCTGGCACATTTTCAAGAAAATTTTACGCTAAGTAGCCTCTCTCAAAAACTAGTGTTAAGGATTACTCCTGTAGTCTATGAATCCAATATGGTTATCTTGCACTACTAAGTCCTTATCAGCAGAATATCACAAGTGATATACGGATGCCTAAAGACGGATATGCTTTGAACAATGATGCTTTGAACATATGACTTTGGTAGTGATACATATTCTGGTAACCAAGATGGCTTGTGTTATGTGAGAAGTAAATGAATATGGAATTCGTATAATTTTCAAAGAAACATCAATCATGATTATCTGATTTATTATAAAGAAAAATCAACCGAATTTATAAAATTAGGAAACAATTCCAGTACTCACATTTTGTGAAGCAATTATTTTTCGTAAAAAACTGCAGAAAATGAATTCAGATACTGCATTATATTGAAATAAAATGTCCCATTTTAATAATGATACCCATCTTGAAATAAATTGTCCCATTTTAATAGTGATACCCTTCTTGAAATAAATTGTCCCATTTTAATAGTGATATCCATCTTGAAATAAAATGTCCCATTTTAATAGTGATACCCATCTTGAAATAAATCCTCCCATTTTAATAGTGATATCCATCTTGAAATAAATCCTCCCATTTTAATAGTGATATCAATCTTGAAATAAATTGTCCCATTTTAATAGTGATATCCATCTTGAAATAAAATGTCCGATTTTAATAATGATATCCATCTTGAAATAAATGTTCCCACTTTAATAGTGATATCCATCTTGAAATAAATTGTACCATTTTAATAGTGATATCCATCTTGAAATAAATTGTCCCATTTTAATAAAGATATCCATCTTGAAATAAATGTTCCCACTTTAATAGTGATATCCATCTTGAAATAAATTGTCCCATTTTAATAGTGATATCCATCAGCTGATTATTGGTATCGGTTTGCACTGAAGAGGGGGAAAATATTAGTACGTATTCCTTTGATACAGCAAAAGCGTGACATCTGCTGTATTAGGTATGTAATTTTTAAACGAAAGACGGTATAAACTTATAACTGAGACAATATAAATTTTAAATTTCAGCAAATTATAAAACGTTTCAAATCTGAAGCAAATGATTTATACACGCGCCATTGCTTCAGCGCAGTTAAAAAATAAATTTCTTGTAACAATATTGCATTTTGTTGAACTACATATATATCAACTTTTATAGTTGCTTAGATTGAAAAAGCAAATGAAAAGACACTGACAAAAAGGTAGAAATGAAGCTTTGAAGAAAAACTCCGAAACGCAAGCTATCATGGGACCAAGATATAAAGACGAATTACTTGTTCTTTCACATAATGGAACGTCTTCTCTTTTAAGAAATCCTATGCTCATAATAAACTCATCTCTTGTTCAACGACTTCAAAGGAACAACCAGACTTCTTTTTTTCTAAATACCGTATTATTTCCCATCGTTGTGGGCGGGTAATTTTCTAAACTGTATTTCTTACACGAAGAGTACAATAAATGTTGTGCTTTCAAAACCTCTTTTGTTAAAAACAGATATTAACTTTCTTTTAAGTAAAATGCATAGAAAAAGAAGCTTTTAAACACGAAAAAAATTACTGGGTAGTATACAAAAGCAATTACTCCGTCTTTTGATCAAATTTTAAAAGCTTAGCTTCGTTTTAGAAACTTGTATTTTATTAAGCTTAAAGCATTATAGGAAGTTATTTGATGAATGTATTATTTGGTGGAACTTTCGTTTCTAAGCCGGTTTTATAAAAATATGTCTGAAAATCGTATCGATATCGTATAATCTGTATCGATGCTTCTGAAATAATATATTACTGTACACTTATAAATGTACATTTTCTGTGTATGGTAATATTTTCACTTCTAGATATATATATATCAGAGGAATAATTTAATTCCTAGTTTATTGAAGACTTCAAGTGCCAAAATCGAAAAAAAATGTTGGGGAAAAGCAGAAATCTATTCACTCTAGCAGTAGGAGCGTCCTCACAAACGATCTCTTTACATGCTTTTTTAAACTACTTAAATGAGGGGTTCCCTCGCATACCCTTGATTAATTTTTATATTTTCGCGTACCCCTTGATTAATCTTTATATGACACTGAGGTAATGCGAAAAAATATAAAATTAATCATGATGCGAAAATATAAAGATTAATTAAGGTACGCGAAA
>BGPR01008172.1:18851-34062 GCA_013235015.1 Araneus ventricosus
TGATTAATCTTTATATTTTCGCGTACCTCTTGATTAATCTTTATATTTTCGTGTACCCCTTGATTATTCTTTATATTTTCGCAAACCCCTTGATTAATCTTTATATTTTCTCATACCCTTTATTAATCTTTATATTTCCGCGTACCCCTTGATTAATCATTATATTTTTGCGTACCCCTCGATTAATCTTTATATTTTCTCGTACCCTTGATTAATCTTTATATTTTCGCGTACCCCTTGATTAATCTTTATATTTTCGCGTACCCCTTGATTAATCTTTATGTTTTTGCGTACCGGTAGTGTCATGTTTTCCACACCACCCACAATCATTTCTATCTATGCAAAATGGTTTTTATCAATGATGATACGGGCTTAGGTTAGCTTAAGAGTCAAATGACTCGAATTAACATTAGCTGGACTTATTTTTGATTTCATAATAATATTAGTTAAACGCAAAAACAAATGAAATGAATATTGTAATAATTTCTCATTAACTTATAAAGATATCTAAAAATTACACTGCGCAATAATCAACTATTCAAGTGGTATAGTTATTAAATATCAAGTATTAACTTGGGGAAACAAAATTCTATAATCTTTTTTTAATTTTTGGCGGCGGAATAGAACCGGGGACATTTGGGTCCCGAGCCGAAGATCTTAATTTCATTCAGATATGAAATGAATGTTTAATTCATGAAGTACATATCCTATAAAGTTAAATTTTTTTAGTTTTAAGCTAATTTCTCGTGTCTAATTCATCAGAAAACTTCAAATTAACACATTCAACAACAATTTTTTAAGGTGCATCAGTTTCCCGGTTATTCAATACCCGGAAGAAATAGCAATTTTGCCTCAACTGAATAACCAGGCTAAGCAAAATAAGTTCTAAAAATGCCATTTCTAAAGTAAATGACATGAGCATCAGTTTTTCGGAAAAGGGCCCTTCTATCGCTAAACATATTCATGATGATTCTTCGGGACGTGCAAAATCATTTTGATTAAATGTTAGAAAAATTATATATTCTTAAAATCTTAGCTTTTCTAAGAGAAGAAAAAAATAACCCACTCAAAAAAGCGTTTTCTCTTTTGAAACATTTTTGGTATTTGTGTTATATTCTAAGAGTAAGATTATATCATGCTTTTGCGTTGTCTTTTCAAATTATTAGTTTGTATAACGTATTTGGTATGGCTGCGCCAGTCATGTTAATCAACCTTCGACCATTACAATTCCAAACATCGTCAACATAATCCGATTCTATGATACAACCAAATGGAAAATTTGTAAGAAGATATAAAAAGCGGCTATCCAAGGAAAATAGCACATCAAACTCAGCTATTCAAGTACAACCAACAGCAGTTTAATAATAGTTTTATTTTTCAACTGAAATAAATGATTGTTTTTTTCAATTGAAATGCTGTTTTTAGTTCAAAATTCACTGTCCAAGAAGAATAAGCTAGAATTAAACAATATAATTCAAGAGAACAAAAATAGATAACAAGTATACATCTTCTAAATACTATCATGTGCATTTACAGAAGCATCCACAATTAAATGAGGGTAGTAAGACAGAAAATAATACAGTAACATGCGACAAAATCCCTCCAAAAATAAAAACAGCTAAAATAGCATATCAGGAACATATAAAAAATAAAATAAATATTAATATCAATTAAATAAACATTGTAAATTACCTTTATTTTGTCGGTTAAGCTAAAAGTGATCATGCAAAAGTAAAGCTGTTAATTTTTTCTTGCTATTTGAAAATGTCATGTCTGTAACAGTAAAAATAGTGAGTATGAAGATCGTCAGTATACAGAATATACTGCGCATATGCACATTTTTTTCTGTTGCGGAGATGACATTTTAAAACAGCAGGAACGCATTAACTCATTTTTCTTTTTCTTTTAACTTGGTAGCTTTTATCTTCTTACAGATGCAAAATAAAATAGCCCTTTTACAAGTATTATCTAGATAATGACCCATTACAACATTCGAAATGCGCTATGCTTAAACTTATGCATAAAAATAATTAGAAAATTCTAATTATATATATATATATATATAATATTCCGTTTTCTATTACTGACGAGCGACAGACATTATCTTGGTTCTAAATTTTTAAAAAATTACTAATTTCTTTTATCTTTCAGTTCTCAAATTCAAGAAAACAATCGCCTACACAAAAATAGAAACAAGATACCAAAAAATAAATATAAGCAATGCTTTGCTTACATCAGTGGCTTCTCATCTTACATCACCTACTCGTAGAACATGAATCGACTCTCACCATAAATCAAAAAAGAGAAAGAAAGAACATTAATCCTACAGCTCATTAAAGCTGGTTTCTTAATCCTGCGTTATCATAAGAACATATTCTTTATCCGAAAAAAATCAAGGCTCATCTTGCACCCAAAAAAAAGTAAATTCCATCAGCAGCATAGAATAAAGAAACGAGATGGAACTTTTCTAGAACGTTGTTCATCACACAAAGTTATGGGAGCACTAAAGAAGAAGAAAAAGAAGAAGAAAAGGAGATTTCAGCTTCAGGGCGATATGTCTTCTTAACTAATCTGATTATCAAAATTTTCAGATTTTTGTTTATTAAGTGTTCAAGAATATCTTTCAGACACTGACTGCTAGATAGTGTTTTTATAACCGAAGAATTCAAGAATATCAAAGCTCCGAATTTAAAGGAATACGAAACATTTAAAAAAAAAACAACATACAATTCAGAATGTGTTTCTTTGTCTGATAATAATAAAAAACACATTTGATTTTCTCCCATATTCTTTCAAGCAGAATACTTTCTTAAAAATTTTTCTTGTTTAAAAAAAGCACATAATCAAGTAAAATAAATTCAGTGACGCAGGCTTAGTTTTATCACTCAAAAATGACAGTAGAGGATGTTAGTTCATTTTTAGAAAGATTTTTATGGTATTTTAATAACTAAGTTACATATTTTTTGTGTTTGAAATATTCAGTTTGATAGCTTTTATTCATAACTATCTTTCTACATCGTAACTCCCATAACAATAATGAATTTTGTGGTATCGGAAGAGGTATTTTGTCCCATTCCACTTGAAAAGCTTTCCAAAGTCCACAAAGTGTTGCAGGTTCACGATTGGATAATGCGCTTTTCAAAAGTCCAAAATCTTAAAAACTCATAGATGACCCAGAACTATTCACCAGGAATATCAGTGAAAGTTATAATTTTAATACCCACGTCTAGTTATATTTTTCCAAGAAATTAACAGTGGATTTTGGTGTACGGCTGCTTGCTCTGATTTAATGCAGTTCTACTGATTGATGGCATTGTAGATAAAGAGATGTTATTTGATATTTGAATATTATAGATAAAATATGCTCCTGATAGTATGTGGAGTTAATCTTAACATTTTTATCACTCTCTTTAATACATTTTTCCATTTTCTAAAAAATCAGCAGCAATCATAATTTCCTTCAGAAAACTTTCTTTAGATTCTTTGAGCCAAGTTTTAGGATTTTTTCTCTCCTCTTTGACGATAATAAATAGAACTATTTTCTTGCAGTGATTTAAATAGACCCAAAATCCATCTATTGCTACAACATGTATGTGGAGTTAATGTGAACAGTTTTATCCGCCCTCTTTCCTTTCATTTTGCCATTTTGTGAAAACTCATGAGCAATCATAATTTCCTTCAGAAAACTTTCTTTAGATTCTTTGAGCCAAGTTTTAGGATTTTTTTCTTCCTTGATGATAATAAATTGAATTTCTTTCTTGTTTTCATATAAGTAGACTCAAGCTTTATCTTTTGCTACATTTGTTTTCAATTTTTGTCCTGATAAATGCTTATTATAAAGAATTCTGCTTTCAGAGATATGATGTAGAGAAAGACGATTATTTTTTCGCCATTTTGGGATTCAAATAAGTGGTAATAATTTTAATTACAGTAGATATTGAGCATTGTAATGGTTTTATAACAAATCTTTGACATGGAGGATTTTCTTTTAACATTAAAGATCTCACCTTTGTAATATTAGAAAAACTGCTTTTTTTTCTTTGGATACGTATTTGAACAATTTCCCGACATGAAAACAAACTTCGACAATATTTTACTTTCTTATTAACAATATTACCTTTTGTAGCTTTAGATATCAAAAATCAATGGCTTTCACAGCGTCTTTAAATGACTGAATAAGTTTAACTCGCTTTGGAAAGAGCAAAAACGTACCCTACCATCCATCGCTTCTTTAAAGCGCCATTTTGCATTTAAACAAACATTTTATGTTTCAAATGATAAATTATAGCTTCAAAAATGTAATTGTTGTGAAAATAATTTTCCCAAGCAAACGAATTTCCTCTACAGCGAAATGAAATCGTTCTAAAAATGTGCGAATAACCTCTGTATTTTGTCTTTTTGAAGCACATACTACAAATCATAAAAGACACTATTCTTTGAGATACTTGTAACATTATTTTATGACAGCTATCCACGTATCCAATATATTCGCATGAAGTATTCAAGTTATTTTTGCTTGTAAGGTATCACAGGATGTTTCTTCAGGAATATAATATTTTCAACAGAAGAAAATTCAATAAGTCTAACTTAAACGAATATTTACGACGAACACTACTAACTTAACGAACTTGTGTACGTTTTTACTGGTAATTATAAGGAAAGAAATGAGATAAAAAATTTAGTTATTTTAAACTGCAATTTTAAAGAACGAAGTGACATGTTTCATTCGAGGAGAGGGATATGCTATGCTTGAAACTAAGTTAACACGTTGAGGACGGCGCATATTTTGCTGTCGCGCCGCCGGACGGCAGTAAAAATCGTATTATGTCTTATATGGCTGCTTATATTTCCTGAGAAGAATTCCGGAACTGCGAGAAAGTCTCAGAAACGATGCCGTGAAGGTTATAAATCCTTATCTGCTCGACGAGGTGGAAATATTGCTGCAAGTAAATCGAAAAGGGTTACAACGCTTTGCCGATTTTGCGAAGGTGAACCACCACTATGTCTAAAATATTTTTAAAAAACCTACAAAAACAAATAAATATGTAAATACATTAAGTCTATTATAGTCTACCTGTAAAAATAAGCTTTTCAATTTTTCAGTAAAAAAAGTTATTTTTAACCACATGAAGTTTTTTTCATCTAACAAAACTGTGTTATAAGACTATAGCTGATATAAGCTACCAGTGGTACACGCCGCCAGATAAACTATTCGCATGTGAGCCACCGGTGGTACACGCCGTCCAAAACGTGTTAAGCATTCACAAGTAGTGAAAAGCACGAAAGAACGAGATACATTCCGATCAAACAAGTAATTGCTTGTGAAAATATCGTAAATCATCAGAAAGAATACTTTTTTACTTGACAATGTAGAGCAATGGAGAGCACTCTACGGCATATTACATTGAATTATCCTTAACCAAGGATCAACTTGAAATTAACTAGAAAACAGATTGTCTTTCGCGAAGGCTATATTTGTACAAAACGTGATAAAAGCATATCTAGACTCTTCTATCCAAAAGTGTATTTACGACAAAAGGAAAAAAATGTGGGGAAAAAGCAGGCGACACTTTCTTCTTTCTAAAATCTTCAATTAATAAATGATTTAAACACAATAAAAGGTTCTGTATTTATGGAATAGAAAGCATAAACCACAGAAAAGAAACCTGTTGAAAGACAGTTACCTTTTCCCATTTTTTTAGCTTCATATTTTCGTGGAATCATATCAGAATATAGTTTATGAGGAAAAAAACAAAATACATCAACAACATCAAAAAGATACGAAAGAAATAAACCAAAAGTTATAAAAGGAGTAGTAGTATCAGCAACGGCGCAAAATAAAGAGATAGGGGTAACAGTTTTTTCCACCTTGTCTTTCATCACACAAAGAGTGATGGGGATGAAAAAGAGGATCCCCCCGCCTCAAGGTAATGTGTCAAAACAAACAGAGAGGACCCGCAATGTCTCTCCTTGGGGCTCCGGATCTGATTACCAAAGAAAACATCATTTCACTCTTCATTGCAGCAGCTCCTCTTCCTCCGCTTCCTGCAAGATAATAAGGTTAGATTTTAATGAATATCTGCCTCTTTAGAGGGGAAACGGATACAACTCCTCCTAAAATAGCCGGGATGTTTTATCTTTCTCGAACATCTTGTTTTATGCGATGGATGTTCTTTTGTGCATATGTAAAAAGTGATTATTTTTCTCCCTTTTTCATTCTTTTAGAACATAAAAAACTTTAAAAGGCATTTTATACTGAATCTTGCTATTTTTTGCTCGGAAAATTTAGAAATTGTTATTTCTGAATGAAAATAAGGTATTCAAAAAAATTCTATTTCGGTTTATAGAAACTAAATTGTTTTATTTATAATTTTAATTATAATACACTTTGTCTTTTAAAAATAGATCGTTTTTACAAAATATGTACACACCAGTAAATGATAGATCTTAGGAGTAAAAAAGTGCTGTAACTAGAGAGAAGAGCACATAGTTTGTGCAGAAAAGAACTAAGCATATTCAGATCAGTTGAATACCGAAAATAGTTTATTACATCAACCTTGAATATTCAAGAATGTACGAAATGTCAACATCCTTTTTTATTCCACATACTTAACTATGTGCATGTTAACTCTATGAGTCCTGATCCGCCTCAAAGCGCCCCATTCTACAGAGACCGGAATCAGGCGGTTTTGGGCGCCTGAGTTAATTTTACGGGACAAAAGTAGTTTCTTTCTTTGTGTACAATTGATAGTCCAAACTTGGGTGTCGTCCTCCTGGAATTTCTGTAAAGAAAGGAAGGATTTCATACTGTTTTCGTGAACGAAAATTTACTTCAGTTTTTGAGGTTCTGGAATTCTCACTCGAGTCGGGTTCAGAGAGTTAAAATAATTTTTCTTACTTTTAGTACTCGAAAAATTTCATTACCTTGAAATACAAAATGATATTTCAGTATGGTATTGATTATTTTTGAGTAATTATAAGATTCGAATTGTATTGCTTAAAAGTAAAGCATTCAAGGAATTGTAAGTGCTTATAATACATATTATCTCTTTTTACTCCTAAAAAATTTATCATCACTTTGAATAGTTGATACACAGTGAAAGAAAAATAATTAGGAAAATAATACACTCAATTGTGGAAAACATATAAGGGAATATAATATATTCTTTTTAGAATTAAATTCGTTACAAGTTAAGGAAAACTTCACATTAGCAACGAAATGTATTCTAGCAACTCTTGAAACGTAGTCGAAATAAATACATCAATACCACCGTTGCTTACTGAAAATGTGCTAATATATCCATCCTTTCAGCTATCATTATCTAAAGATTTTAGCGTGCAGAGGTTTCTATTTAGTTTCTCAAATGCTTAATTCGAGTAATAATATTGAGTCAAGTTCTAGTTTGAAAATCTTTTAATTTAAGTGCTTAGTTGCATGGGTTGTTTAATTCGAGTAATAATAAGTTGCTTTGACGTGGTTCGTTCCTGGTTTTGAATTACTTTCTAGTTTCAAATTGATTTGCCATTCGTCAGCAGGATTGATCTCTGTTGAGAAATGGTGAGAGATTTAACATGGTCTATTTGCCATCAATTTCTTTTATTTCCAATGCTATGACAAATCTGAGCAAAAAAAAACACGATAGAAATCACTTTGAAGTATAGTCGAAATTAATATCTTAAAAACTCCCTACCTCATCAAGCCAGTGTCGTCTTGGACTCGCCACGAAGTGAAACACAACGATTTAAGTAAACTCTCTTCATGGATTTTATCGCATTACCAAGAAGGAAGAAACTGCACCCGTTATATATCAAAAAGATTGCGGTTACCTGTCCCTGTTGTTGATGCCCCATAATTCTCTTTGTTGTCATGATTTTTCAGAAAGCGGCACTGGGTCATAGCTTTATGACGTGGAGTACCGGATCATTTAGGAGATCTTCAGACCTTCGTCACATTGCCTGAATCTTATTGCAGCATTTAGGAGATCTTCTGAATCTTATTGGAACATTTAGGAGATTTTCAGACCTCCGTCACATTGCCTGAATCTTATTGGAGCATTTAGGAGATCTTCAGACCTCCGTCACATTGCCTGAATCTTATTGGATCATTTAGGAGATCTTCAGGCCTCCATCACATTGCCTGAATCTTATTAGAGCATTTAGGAGATCTTCTGAATCTTATTGGATGATTTAGGAGATTTTCAGACCTCCGTCACATTGCCTGTATCTTATTGGATCATTTAGGAGATCTTCGTCACATTGCCTGAATCTTATCCATAAACTCTGCTGTATAACTGCTTTTCATGTTCTTTTAATATAGAGCTATTTAGAATGATAAGATAGTGTTGAGCCTATTGATAGAACCAATCACGAATCTCTTTGAGGAAGAAAGTGGGCCTGTTCATTCAATAGTAATCAATAAAGTATTCCTTTAATGCCAACAGCCACATAATATTGTTTGCAGTTAAAAACGTATATATAGTTAATTCAATAACTATTTAAATTAACTATATAGTCACATATCAGTTATCTCTCTAAGCAGATATCCATCACATCGTCCCAGTAATAGGCACCTAGAATTACAGCAAATTAAACATACGTAGGCCAGTCAAAAAGTTAGTTGCACTCCTAACCTAAAAAACCAGAAAAAATTCTTTTTTTGAAACTTTATGACAGCACTGCAGAAACTTAATTGTAATGTGTGACATGGTGGCTTGATTGCGGTAGTTAGTATAGTCTGTAGTTTAGTTTGCTTGCTAATCAGAGAGAGTCGTGAAGATGTCCAGGCAGTTGCAGATGTCGTCCGACTTGGAAAAGCGTGCCGTGATTCGGTGTTTTTTTGGAGGGGTCAGAAAGGTGTATCTACACTGAAATTTATCGGCAGCTGCGCGAAGTGTATGATGAAAATGCAAATCGCGTCAAGCCATGCAACATGTTCAAGAACGTACGTATCGATGTTGACGCTGTTCAAAGCGATGGATGTCGATGTGAAAGCTCTAACCCAACAGTGGTTAATGGACTTTGGATGGGAATTCTTCGCAGAAGCGGAGGAAAACAAAAGTTTAAGTAAAGTTGGTTATTACGTCGAAAAATTGATTTGGTATGGAAAGTTTCTGCATACACAATTACCGTGAAATTACGATCTTGTTTCGTTTTCTGAGGAAGTGCAGCTAATTTTTTGACTGACCTTGTGGCGGTACGTGGGAGATAAACTGACTGTTTTACTGTTGGGTATTTTAGCAGTTGTCAAATCAAGGGTTACCACATTTTTTAGTTCAAATCCGGACACGCCTGGGGAGTTCAAGTATTGTGGGAAAATCATCCCTACTAATGGTAAAAACCTGAATTATTTGGAATAATATTTTTTGAAAAAGACTGAGTGTAAATGAAACATTTTAAAACTTCTAAATCTAATCTAATTTTACTGCAAATGCACAATGAAACACAATAAGAAAATATTTCGAATCTTGAATTTGTTTCCTTTTGGCGAGTTTTTTTAACGGTTGGCGCAATTGTGGCGAGCTTGGGAACAAATCTATTGCGTTAAACCATAAATGGTATTTGCTAAAATGCACAATGTCGTCATTGTAACGAGCGAAGCGAGCAGATTTGCATAGCAAACATGGAGGATCGCTATACGCATGAAATTCCTCTAGGGGTTGGCGAGTGTTAGTGAGCAGGGACATAGCCCTCTAGTTTAAAAATAATGTACATAAACATATGAATCAAAGATTTAACAATACATATTAAACTAGCTAAACACGAAGAAACAAATGCTTATTTGAAGCGGTTTTGCTTAATTGAATCTCAAGGATAATAATAAGACGATAAAGTAAACAAAGGTCAGTTTTAATATTTTAAAGATACTAAATAAATATATCTAAATGTTGTTATGCATACAAAATAAGGTTTATTTTTTCCACGAAGGATTATTTCAAGTTTCTGAAAAATTCCTGACGGCAGATTTATCATCGTAATATCTAGTTATGCATGTCTCATGAAATTATAGCACAAAATAAATTTACAAGATAATACGTTGAAATTTCCATTTTTTTAATTTGTAGTCTCAACAAAATCAGTAAAGCGTAAAGCCATATATTTGGGAATTTAAATGCACCAGACAACAAAAAAAACATTTAGAATTATATAAGTGGAGGAAGGTTCTAGAAGCCTGAACTGTGTTTCTTAATTTCAATAATAAGCAGACATGGATTACTTTTACCACCAACAAAAATTACTTTGGAAATGAGATGAGCAAAGTTATGTATAATTACTGTAAACATATGATGAAAATTTTATTTATTTTCTTTCACAAATCTGGATCCTGTCGAAATAAATTATTTTAGCCCTAGATTTTCGGCAAACAAATTAAGAGTTGGCATTTGAAGCGATATTAACGTTGTGGTAAAGACTGAAATCATAAACATTTTCATAATTTATCTAATTTAAGCATATTAACCAAATATATTTAGCATATACTAAACCTCTATTCATCCATGTGTATATTTTATTAGGGAAATTATTTAAAAGTGCATAATAGTAATAATGATAATAATAACTTTCAGTCTGAATATGAAAAGACTTGATCAAAGAAATTTCTTTTGTGATCGTAAAAGTAAACAAGAACTGACAAAGATAATGAAAATAACCTTTACCTTTTGTAGTAGGATGACTTTATAGTTCTAATTAATAGTTCTCGTTACTAACAAGACTTTTCTTTCTTTGATAAGTTTGACAAAGCAAAAATAAACAAAAGAATGTTTTTTTTTCTCTTTTCAGCAAGAAATAAGGTTAATTTTCTGGAAAATTTATGTTCTAATATAGCCGGCGTCGCTAGGCTTTTATTACCTGCGTAGGTTTCATAAACACACTTCTGTAAATTTCACTCCCTATTCTTTTTTTAATTGTGGTACTTTAGCTGTTTCTTAACAAAATAATGAAAACATATTGTAATTAATTAAGAGGAAAGGACAACTACTACATTAAGTGTTTACATCGCAGATTTTTTTGCAATATTCGGTAAACAGAAAAATAGTTTTATGATAAATAATGATAATACTCATATAATAGTTATACAAGGTGTCCCAAAAAATGTAACTAGCGTTTATTTCCTTAAATATTGATCCTAAATTATACTTTAAATTACAAAGTTTCGTCAAATAAGGGGAGAATTTGTATAGAAACACTTTGACTTCTAAGGGGATTGATAATAAAAAATTTAAAAATTAAATTTTTGTGCGGTCTCCATACAGCAAAAATTACTTAAGTAAAACGTTTCTCTTATATTCATCTATTCACATACAAATTTGCACGTTTCAATCTTCAAGACTTTCAAATATACAAGAAGACAAAACTATTGACTTAGACTAGTTTTCCATACCTCTCACTGCCGTTTGATCCCGTCTATAGGCAAACATTTCAGGGATAATGTATATAATTCAATAAGTTATTAAAAGGACGGAATCAGGAAATAACAATGTATTTGCTAACTCTTGTTAAATCTAAAAATAGTCAATGGATGGATGGATGTTGGAGTTTAATGGTGCAAGAGCTAAAAAGTAGTCAACTAATACATTAATTGAAATATTTACAAAAATAGTCAATCTTGTGTATCTTCTAAAAAGATTCAAAGCACTGCCGGCTCATCTGCTCAGAATCAAGCAGTGCTATAAAATATTACTAGAATACAACTGAAGTACAATTTTTGAAAAATAGCTTTACCTTTAAATAGCCCAAAGTTGTAGTTGTAGTTGTAATTATCAGAATTGTGTTTCAGAAAAATACAATCGTATCTTTTTCGGTGAGCGAATTCTAACAACAGAAAACGAGTACGTAGTAACAGCCAAGTTCCCGTTGAGGCAACATGAAAGCAAACCCGAAACATAAAAAAAGCCAATGAAAGATAAATGGAAGAAAAACAAACCATGAGCGCGAAAGCAAACCATGGATGAGATTGAAAGGTAAAAAAAGAAAGAAAAAGAGCATCAGTTAGCCTGGTGCTAAACAGAAATATTTCTGTCTAAGTTCAAAGACAGAAATGAGAACTATTCACTTTTACCATTATATCATTTAGCTGTGCGCAATGAACGAATTTTAGTGCTTTCTAAAACTACTTGGTGTTTTATCCCAACCTATGTCTATCTTAATTTTGCTTTCACTTTCGGTCTTCTGTTCTTGTTTTTATCTTTACTCTTTGCTAATCGAACTCTCAGAGCGGGGAATTAAACAAATAAGAATAAACACATAATACGATTATTTTTTTTAAAAAATTACCAAGTTCTGCAACTCTGCAGCCCTGAAGACCGAGTCACCAATGACTTTAGGTAAATCTTAATTATACGCACAAAGCTGAGAGCAAATAATTTAATATTCTTGCTCAGTATTACGTTATTTTCATGTCATGCCTTAAACTTTCCTTTTCTCAAGTTTTCCTCCCGTTCTTTATCAAATCGATAGTTGCAACTATTTGCCAATGAAACTGAGGAACAATATGCGTCATTTGTTAATTTTTTCTGTCTATGATGATTGGATGCTATACGACTAGACAAATATTTTTTCTATGCTGAATATATTTGAGTTTCTGCAATGAATATCTCCATACAAATTCGTGAGAAGCCCTTTAAATTTAAAAATTAATATATCTCTGCAAAATTTGCAGATAGAACCGTGCAACTTAGTTTATACATATATGAGAGTAAGAGGAACATTTCACTCATTGCCACTTTTGCCCTACGGGGTACGTATAAAAATTCAATTTTCTTATCTTTTTATTTTCAACTTCCACAGGGGCCAAAGTGTTTTCACTCAAATTCCCACCTTATTTAATGGAACATTGTAATAGGAAGTATATGTCTAAGTTTAATATTTAAGGGAATAAATGCTTGTTCCACCTTTTGGGACACCCTATATATTTTCCAGTTTGTTGTTGAAAATCTATATTTAAGCCCTTTGTACACGCTGGTTTATTTTCTACAGAAAACAAATATTCATTAATATGATCCTACACAGAGGCATATTGTACAATTGATAGTTTAACGTCCCGTTCTGATGCAACACGAGGCCTATTTTGGGACGGACCCTCGTAATTTTGAACCGCGGTCAGATGACGAGGACGATACCTGAGCTGGAGACCTCCTACTTATAATTTAGAGTGCAAGAGCCTCCAATATACAACAGATCTTCAGTGGAATTGGTTTTCGATCTTGGAAACGAACTGGCTCCTATACCCTACCACTAGACCGCCTGGGCCACCACTGAGAATTGAAAAAGCATTTAATGAAAGCATGGAATTTGCTTCGGATCAATTGAAATTTGCAAGCACTCTAACCTCAAAGATAAAATATTTGTAGAATTTATCAGGGAAATTATTGCATTTTATAGCCAGATGAAATATTAGTTTTTTCTGATTTGCACCAATTTTTCAACGTAACAACGTGTCAATTATTCAACATGGTAAATAGCCTTTTACTTTATTAAATACATCTGTAAATAGACGGGAAGTATTATAAACATAACTAGAATTGTAGCGGTTACAATTCACTGCCTTCTCCTTTTTATGGTAGGTGGCGCTTCTAGAGCCATTCGGGTTTTTCCCATGATGCCTCTCTCTCTTTTTCTTCTGTGTACTTGTCTTGTGTTGTTCTCTGTCTTGCGTCTTGTACCTTTTAATGTACTGTGTAGTGGAACATGGCCATCTAATAAAAACGGTTCCTGAAATTGAATTAATTCTTCAACAGCGACATTCCATATAAACATGACTCTCGTCCCTCTACAGAATTAATTAAACTCAACTTTTAATATTTCAAAACAGCGGTTTAAAACTTTTGCTTTTAAGTTTAACTTAACTTTTCCATGTCTTGTATATTTTTCAAATGTTACTTATCAATTTTCCCGCCCTTCAACGTTCTTACAACTGTAACAGAAATCGCGTTTGATATTAATTATAAACCACTGTTCTATGAATGACATCATTTGTTCATTTTCCAGAAAAGATAGAAATTTCTGAATTTTTTTCTGTTATTCCCGTACAATTGTAAATCTAATACTGTGCCCTTAGATTCCAAGCTGCTGTATAGAAATTAGGATTCAATTCAGGGTATAACAGACGTGTACGTGTCCCACTTACGTTAAATCCCCGAATATGCTATTAATTTATACACTATGTTCATGAATTTGGATAAAGGCGATGATACAATGTCTACGGTTTCATGTCGAATTGATTCCTCAGAATGTTGTTCTATGCTAAACCTAAGGCAGAACTGTTTGATCACTGAGTATCTATTAAGCGAATTAATAGATTTAAAGAAATATGAAAGAAATACAACGTTCTCTTCGATAAGAAATCTTTATCTATCTATTTAGAAAATACTACTACTTAAAATTAATGAAGAGTTCGACAGGCTGCACAATAGTTTAAGGTATCCGACTGTGTTCGGAAGCATTTTTTTGAAAAATAACTTATATATATTTTTAATGTTATTTTTCAACTGCATATGATTTAAAACTATGAAAATATTGTAAAATTAAGCTTTCAAAATAATATTTAAAAAAAAAAACTGAGAAATTTGCAGAAAAATGACTAAAATATTTGCCTTACGCTAACAGCCATATTAAAATCATATTCTAAATATACATAAATCCTTGTAAGAGTACATTTTTATGATAGTTATCTGTGTTATGCTCTAAAATCTTTCTTGTACTTCAAAATAGTTTTGAGATATAGCTGAACATAGTTACTAAACTGGTAATTTTTCATAAAAAATGCTTTTCGTTTATATTTAAACACTTCAAAATATTACTTGATTTTAAAATTGACCTTAGTTTTTTGAGGAGAACATCAAGCATATTACAGAAAACAATCTCAGAAAATTTCATATCAATAGTTGAATAACGTTTTGAGGAATCATTGTTACGGTCGACAGTTTTCCTCAAAAATATAATTTCTCAGAAAACGCATTTAAAATTTTCATGAACTTAAAATAATTCTTACAGTTAGGTAATAAAACAGCTGTAACTCCATTTGTAATTCACGTAGAGTAAAAAGTGAGACAGTTTTAGAAAGCGTATTAAACAGGCTACAAAATTAAGTCATAATTTTTGATAATTTCATGAAAAACGACGATTTTAAACCAGTCGGATACCTTAAGAATAAATAAAAATAATAAATATGCAATTTACTTTTATTATTAAAATAAATTATACAGTAACTACCACG